>JASDQU010738771.1:71202-94369 GCA_032191745.1 Picea mariana
GCGATGGCTTTTTAGTGCCAGATTGTTCCAAAACAAGGCCCTGCGCAAACCTCACCAGGGTCCGTGACCTGCGACATAGAAAGCGCGGTTTTCTTTGATTTTCTTGACATGCAGTACAGAGCTCAGAGCTCTGTGCGTAGATCTGTCTTGATTCTGGTTTGGAGGGGAATTTAAGTTTTTAGGGTTTGAATGCCTGGATTGATGTTCTGAAAGAATTGATTACTATTAAAGATGTCTTTCAGAAGTATTCTCCAGGATGTGAGAGATGGTATCGGAAGTATTTCCAGGAGGAGTTTCGATGTGAGGTTTTCATATAGTTTGAGATCTCGGTCGCATAGTGCCGTGCATGACAGCCATTACAGGAATGAGGTTTTGATGCCGCAGAGCTGTTGGGCAAATATGCCACCCGAGCTGCTCAGAGATGTTATTTCGAGGATCGAGGCGAGCGAGGGCGCTTGGCCTGCGCGGAAACACGTGGTCGCCTGTTCTGGGGTTTGCAGAAGTTGGAGAGCAATTACGAAGGAGATTGTCAAGACGCCCCAACTCTCTGGGAAGCTCACTTTCCCTATTTCTCTTAGGCAGGTAAAGTTCCGGCATATTAAATTCCATTTCAAGAAATTTCGAGTTTTAGATTTGTTTTTTTTACATGGAAATCACTTGAAACTCAAACCTCCTCAAGGCAAGTGAAATGAATCCATGAGCCTCGAGCTTGTGCCCATGGGCACCAATGCTACAAAACTCGGCGAGGCCAAAGATTAAGAGTTTGATTCGCACTAGGCACTTTGACTATTCTTTGGGAGCAGAATAGCAAATCCTTTTTGTTGTTTGGGTTTTATATAAACTTAATAGATGTCCACTGAGTTTTTCATCGGGCAAGCTAGTCAAACACCCCGAACCATGAAAAACTTACCGAGGGTTAGACTCTAGAGTGTGACACACAGGCACTTGGGGGTCAGGGGTTGACCTGCGCTGCTCTGTTCGGCTTGTTTCCTGTGCTGACCCGAGTTTGACTCGGGAATACTAGCTGCCTCGACCGAGTTTTGTAATAAGGATATGCACTTCATAGTTAGTTGACTGATAGCCATTTCACACAGAGCTTCATCGGCTGTTTAAAAACGTGTAATAGATTAAAGTTGTTTTTTTCACAGCACACAAGCACAAGAATGCAAGATATAATTTTCTTACAAAAATCTACTTATTCCTTATTGCACCCAGATATTTGTTTACAAATTTTGTTCTAGAATTAGATAGCCGAGGTTAATCCTCCAGCTAAACATAGGCCATCTTAAAATTGTTTTGCTCCCTACCAAATTTTTCGATACTTGTCAACTCGATTCTACCTCAACCTGAAATTCCCAAGCTATTTTTTCTCATAAGCATGTCAAGTGGGTTCATATTTACGTTACTCCCTTTTAGTGTAACACAGGAGTGGAAAGTTGAATGTAGTTGCTGATGCGTCAAGCAGGAGATGTTGCTTGCGACAGTGAAGAATGATATTGTTGGATTCGAGTCCTTGAAGGAGGCATATGAGATGGATGATTTCTTTAGTAAAGTTATTGAATATCTTAGAATTTTGTGGGTGCAATCGAAGATTCTTTCAAAGACTATTTGATGTTGGATGGGTACCTTTTTAGTGGCAAGCGGCTATGAATTTCTGAGGGGTTTATGAGCAAAACATTGGTTCATGAGTTACATGGCGGAGGTCTTGGCAGGCATTTTGATTGATTTAAGACCTTGAATATGGTTGAAGAAAGATTCTTTTGGCCACATATGTGTAGAGATGCAGACAAGTATGTGTCCACTTTCCAGTTTTGCACTTTCGTGCCAGTTTTGCCAAAGTGCAAAAGGGGGTTCGCACAATACTGAATTGGGGTTCACATAATACTGGACAAACGTTGGGAGGACATCTCTGGACTTTTTGTTGTTGGGATTGGCTTGAACACAGAAAGGTAATTACTGTTTTTGTTTTTGTTGATAGACTTTAAAAAATGGTCCATTTTATTCCTTGCAAGAAGGTTAATGATGCTGTTAAGACACCTGAATTATTTTTTAAGGAAGTTGTACTGTTACATGAAGTGCACAAAACAATCATGAGTGACATGGACACTTTTGTTTGAGTCATTTTTCATGAACATTATGGCATAAATTGGGCAACAAATTGCAATACAATTTTGCCTATCATCCAAAAACCAATGGATAAACACAAGTGGTAAATAGGAGTTTAGGAAACTTGTTGCAAAGTATTGTTGGAGAGTCCCTTACATAATGGGATTTGGCCTTGCAGCAAGCTAATTTTGCCCATAACTCCAGTGGGAATAGATCTACAGTTACCCTTCCAATTTGGCCCTGAATGAACCTGAAATGAGTTTTGGATTTAGTGGAGTTATCAATTGATGAGCATATAAGCAAAGATGTCGATATTTTGCATAGCATATTTATGAAGTTCAGGCACAAGTAAACAGAAGCTACATATGACAATGAGAAAGTATAAGGCACAAGCAGACCTCCATAGAAAAGAAAGGGTTTTTCAATTTGGAGAGCCAGTGATGGTGTTCCTAAGAAAGGAGTGATTTCCGAAAGGTACCTACGACAAATTAAAGTGGAAGAAAATTGGACCGTATAAAATGTTGAAGAAGATAAGTGACAATGCATGTCATTGATCTCCCAGAATGTGGCATACCTGCCTTTGCCCTCCGTGCTGGACATTGGGTACCCAACTTCACCATACCGTGAAATTCCTCCATTAACTCATATTCACTATCTGTGATTGGCTTCCAACAACAGCACCATGGATTTTGTATGCAACTAAAATGTGGAAACATTGTATAAACATAAATCTTAAGAGATATATCCAACAATAGTTTGCAAATATGCACGATTTACAAAGGTTTCCATCAAATTAACCATTCCATTAACACAATTCACATAAGCAATAACATTCAAGGAATTAAATGTCAGAAATACAAAATATCGACAAACAAAACTGTAGTAGAGATAAATACTTGTCTTTTCTTAAAACTTTTCCACCACACTGGTTGCAAAGGAGTGATTTGCCTCCCAAACATAGGCATATGCTGTAGATGCTGCTCCTAAGTCAGACTATGAGATCACAAGAGCAAAGACAAGTTACTGGGCTGTACTTCTCACTCAATCCAACCCATAATGGTCCTAACTCAACTAATAGTTGTCAGTTCAGACCTTGAGACAAGGCTCACACTTCCAGTAGGGAACCCTCAGCTTCCAGACAACAGTAGCAGGCCCCTTGGGCCTCGAGACAATGAGACACATAGTGGACTAGTTCTTCTTCCAGCTCTTCTGGACAATCGTCTATCATGAATTTTTTTCTTTTTGGCCTCAGATGCTAGGAGACACATATACAATGGTGGATCACCCACAAAGCAACATTTCATCCTCTTCTTCAGGCAACAAGTCCAGGGGGCATTGACGTCTTTCCCCTCCCCCTTGTACCCTCTTTTGAGGCATCCCTTCAGGGATTTTTTTTTTTTGTCTTTTGATCCCTTAACAGTCCATGTATCACTCTAGATTTTTGAACAATGCTTTCTTTCTAGCTATTAGAGTTTGGATTCTGGATTGGATCTGATTTTGGTTCTTATAAAGGAGTGGCCCTTGCACTCTCCTAGTGTATTGATACTGTTGTACTTAGCAGTCCCATTGACCTATTTGTGGTCACTTGTTCGACATTAATAAATTATCTTATCTTATCTCACTATCGGGTACTCCAAGGACCTTAACCATCCTTCCTTCAGCCATGGATCTCTGTCTCTAAGCCAATCACAACACCAGTTCAGACATTTCCCTTCTTTGCTACAGTTCCTCAGAATATCCATCCTAACAAGTGCTCCAATGCAGGCAAGAAGATTCCATATGCTGATAGTCCTCTTGGGAAACTTGGTACGTTAGTCTCTAGTTCAGATAGTCAGACATCGACAAAGACATGTGGGCAACAGGGTTCTACCTTGCCTCAACCTCTCTGCTCACTCTACAACCATGGATTTCTCACCTAGTTAATCAATCCCCACCTTCTACTTGCCACCAAATCGTTTGGCTTGCTGGCTTGCATAGGTTCTCAACCTCATGATTTCCAGTTGCATGTTACTTTCATGGAGATGGGTTCATTCTTGGGAGATAATTTGATTTCCATTCTAGGATGGGAGAAGAAACTTTCTTCTCGGATGGGAGAAGAAGCTTTTCAAGAGAAAATTATGGCTCATATACCTTGGATTGTGTGAGGTATATGTGCCCTCCCCAAAATGTGATGACTTTTCGAATGGAACACACAAGCTTATTTCACTGTCAGGGAAAAAATTGTCCTATGGATTCTTTTCTTGGTAATTATGTGTTCGTCCTCTTTTTAGTTTGCTTTCAACGTTTCCCAATTCTTGTACATGGATTCTTTACTATCCTTTATTCACTGAGTGGTGTCCTATTAGTTTCCAATTCTTTTCCATGGATTCTTTACCATCCTTTATCTGCTGAGTGATGTTTCTCTTTCTAGTTACCAACGGGAGCACTTAGATCTTCAAGTAATGAGGGAGACATAGTATTCACACTTTGGGTGACTGAACATTAGGGAGAAAGAGATACCCATAATTGGCCCTTTTCTCATTGGAGGTCATCACTGCTACTATTGTTGGGTCATCCTGATGTTTATTTTTAGATGTCACTTTGCTGCTTTAGACCATTGACATCTCTATGGAGCACCTCCCCCCATTTTTGGTAATTTCTTGATGCTCTTGGTCATTTCCTACCTACAAAGAAAGAGTTGAATTGGGTGGTAAGAGAAGAGTTATCCGGATCCTGGTAACTTAGTGGGGAAGTATTTGGTGGGTTTTCCGTGAAGCTTTCTTTGGAAAAAAGAACTTCACTGTATTACTTTGCAAAATAATGAGCTCACATATAAAATAGCTCAATTAGTTATGACAAAAAATGTTGTGTTTAGGCACACAACACATTAGTATTTATCTTCACCTTAAATGTGCTTGGCATAGTTTTATGACATTTTCATCCCTCATATCTTCTGTATGCCTAATGCCTGGTAATTATGTAAACAATATAGCTCTGAAACATCTGATTGTACTCTAATTTTTATTTGTTTGCACCAACATACCAGCAATTTTATAAAATGGACAGGTTTGTAATGGGTTGAGCAATATTAAAGGGCCCAACACCATCAATCTCATCTTATAATTGGTATTTCTAATGTCTCATCTTATAATTGGTATTTCTAATGAATTGTACATTTCTCTTCCCTAGTGCATTTTAATAACCTTCAAAAACAATTGGTCTCTCTAGATAACTGTACTTTATTCTGCTGTTGTGCACTTAATCACCTTCATAAACTAGGCCTTATTGTGGAAGATATGTAAAATAGGATGGTTTTGAGCATTTATGCAAGACAATAGAACAACCTTCTATAAGAGGGGGTGGATTGGTTTAATTCCTTGTTTTGTATGAAAGAGGTTAGCCAAGAGTGGTTTCCAGGGGAGACTTCTGGGATAAGGAGATGGGAGAATGGTTGAATTAAATAGAAACCAATGTTACATAAAGATTGCCAACAACAGACAAGCAAGCTTTCTAGAACATTGCAAGGTTATTCCAGATTTGATTCTGTTCAACATAAATTTGGATGCCCGGGGACCAATGGGGAAGGATTGGAAGTAGTGTTATGGCAAACCTTTTATGTATTATTGTGAGCCTGACAGTTAAAGATAGACTTTAACCATCAAGGTTGTTGTGTTTGTTGCAAGGCAGAGCCTGTCACATGTGTTTTGGGGGAGTGCAGAGTTGTCTGAGTTTTCTGGTAATGGGTTGCCTTGAATATGCAATTCTTTTTGTCAGCCTGCTTCATTGGAAAGGATTCATCTTGGGAGATAGGTGGATGATCAAGCAATATGGAAGAGGAATTTGGAACATCCTTTTTGACTGGAATCTACGGGGAGGGTAGTTTTTATAGTTGCAGCCTGACTCATTGATAGTATATTTTGATGTCTTCTATTTTTGTGCAGTAATGTAATATATGATGCTTTAAAAAAAGAGCAAAATCAACCATCTTCATTAATAAATATTAGTGGGGAAAATAAAAATGTTTTTCTTGTACTTTGAATAACAAATTATGATGTTATTTTATTATTGTAAAATTTCTCATATTGGTGAAATATAATTTTTCACCAACATAAGTGCCAATGGCTTTCCTGAACGAAAGCATCAAGCAATTTCCTCCATGAGTTTCTTCTTGCTGAGCATTTTCATATTTAGGTTAAGATTCTTTGGAGCTAATGTAAGATGACAAGTTCCACTTGGGCAGCTTGAAACTTTTGCTATTGATTATGGTGCAATAGCTTTAGATGAATGTGGAGTTTCTTGTGTCGTTTAAGTTTCCATTGCTGTTAAGATTCAGTCTGGTACAAGATGATCTCATCATAGAGCAAGATCCTGTAGGAATATAGAGACTTCCATATAGCATTTAACATTGCAACTATTGAGCTCAACCACTGGATCACTTTTGTGAACATAATTACAATCAAGTTCTGTTTATGATGATGATTACTGTCCATTGAGACCAACTTTTGTTTATCGGACCCCAAAAATAATAATAAAGAAATAAAAATAAAACACAAACTAATTACTTTGTTTTATCATGTTGTCTCTGAGATCAAAGTACTTGGAAATAAAATTTCCGATTTCTCTCTGATTTTAATATTTATGGGTTAATATGTTATGAGGATCATTTGTGTTATAAATGTTTTGAAAATCAGATCTAATGCTTATGTAGGGTGGAGACTCCAAGAGAAAGTGCTTTTCATCCTCTACTTTTTTAGGTCTTGTCCAACATGCAGTTTCACTATGAAGCTCATGCGAGTTTGTTCTTATCTTTGGAATATTTATTTTCTTCATTAAGCTAGCAACAGTAGTAGATTGTTTTGATCTTCTAACTTGGGGTTAATGATTTCTTTGTAGTAAACCATCTTATTCTTCTTTTCAGTTTTACAGTTCACTATAAATTTCATTAGGTTAAAGTTTAAACACTTTATAAGCCAAATAGATGAAGTTGATCTGCATTAGGTAATGTATTCCCATTAGTATTCTATCTGTTATGTGATACAAAAACTACATGTTTAGTTTGCACTTGGCTGCTCTCCTGCTTTTTCAGTGTTGCCATTTTAGGCAATCATTTAACAGTAAACATAATCTTCATGCTAATTGTGAGTTCTATTTTCAAAAATGAATTTAGCTGTCTTTGTTCATTTCACTGAGAAAATCATGTTCCTGTTTGTTTACAGCCTGGGCCAAGAGATTTCCTTATTCAGTGTTTCATTAAGCGGGACAGAGCCACATCTACCTATCATTTATATTTGGGTTTGACTGCAAGTAAGTTCTTCACATTCTGCTTTCAATTCATACGTTGTGCTTGTCTGTTTGGTCCTTCTAGTTTAAGTAGAGAGTCTTATCATGGGTATGCCACATCCTATTCTGATGTTTGTGTTTTCACTTATTTGAGGCTTTTGACAGAGCAATAAACAATCTAGGAAAGCTTAGAGTTTCCTAAACTCAATTGTGGTGTTCTATGCCATCAAAAACTGGGTTGTCTGAGAATTGAAAATTGAAAGGCCTATTTGAGATTCTTGGTTAGCCATAAAATTAAAAACTAGAGGTTTTATGCAGACATTTCATGAGATCACTTTTGAGTGATTAAGTAAGTAACTGAGCATTAGAGAAAAATCCCTTTTCATCAAATCTCTTATGTTGTATCAACTGCTTCTGAATTCAACTGCGTTTTTTTGTTGAAAATGTTAAGTGAAATGGGTGTCTACAGCAGTACTTTTTTATTTGCATTAAATGGATTTTTTGGGAAGCAAAACACTCTAGGCAATTTGCAAGGAGCCAGCAGCTGTTGAGAATTTATTGATATTTATTTATTCCCTTGTCTAACCTAGACCCAGTTTTTGCATAAAAGTGAATGAAGTAATTCCTGGATTTATCAAATTTTAGCTCATAAAGATTTTCTGATTTTTGTATTTATTCATGTATTATGAGTTATAACATATGTATCATATCGGTTCCAGTAGAATATTTCTATCAGCCATTGTATTTTATGTGCTTTTGAGGGTTAGCATGTGTTGTAACTTGTACATCATCGTACAGTTAAGTTATGGTTCATATTAAGCACATTGTTAGGTGTTAGCATTCATTTTTCAAATGAATAACAATGCGGATAATTGATTAGATCGTTTGAGATTTATTTTGCTGGTATAGTTAGTAGCTTAGCCTACTTTTTGACTCCAAGTTACCCTTGTTACATGCATGGCTGCCCCTGTTACACACATGGCCTCTGTGGATTACCACGCCATAGAGAGAACATGGGCACCTTATAAGTGCAGAGTTACCCTTAAGCCCGGAGTGTAACCAGCTCAAAAGTAAAAGGAACACAAAATATTTTGTCTTCCAATTTATATGGCCATGTGTGGCTATGTTGAGTGATTCTTACTCCTCGTTAAAAACTTGGGTGTTCTACTATATTCAATACTTATGCTGGATGATCTTTGAAATATCTTGAATATCATGTTGTGGTGTTGTAACGGAGGGTAGTACTGAATCTATATCTTACATTGGTTTCATTTTGTCTGAATGATTCTCAATCTATCTTACCTATCAAGCCTTATTGAATGCAGGAATAGGAAGGTTAAATTTGTTGATCGTTCCTTGCTTGCCATGCTACTACTTTTTCTAAGAACTGACTGTAACAAAAAATTCAAGGCAAATCGTGTAACAGAAATAATACATACCTTGTTTACTTCATCGATGATCTTAATATTGGAGTTCAAATGCAAATAAAAGTACTGTAGATTTGACTTTCAAATTCTGTCTTTGCAGCACTTTCTGAGAGTGGAAAATTTCTTCTTGCTGCTCGGAAATTAAGGAGGCCCACGTGCACAGATTATATTATTTCCCTTGATGCTGAAGACATGTCAAGAGGAAGTAACAGATACATTGGAAAGCTGAGGTGAGTTAATTTGTATTTATTTCTGATCCTGGAATCTGAAGCAGTGCTTGCAGGTTTTTTCCTCTCCACTAGAATAGCCAGTCAATGCTTGTTTATATGAGGCACAGGTATTGACAAAAACAATCACGTATGGCATAGAAATGAGATTCCTAGAGACATTTGATGTCACATACCTCAAAACAGTGTGCTGGACAAGTTTGTTTTGTCAATCAGTTTTTTCTATCCTTACTTATGTTGGTGATCTTTATGTTCCAACATTGCCGGCCATTGCTATTTGGTTGGTTGGTTAAGTTTGTATATATTCATTAAGTGGGTGTGAAGAGGAAGTGTTGCGTTGATAGTTGTCCCCTAGTTCCCTCCTGATGCACATCGTATTTTTTATGCATATAAGACAGTTTTCTTGTACAAAAAATAAAAAAGTGCACAAATCTTTCAAATTATTTGGAACGTAGGAAAGTTCTTAATGTATCATCATTTTCTATTGACGCAGATCTAATTTTCTCGGGACAAAGTTCACAATTTATGATAGCCAGCCTCCTTGTAGTGGTGCAATAGCATCAACAAGTCGTGCAAGTCGACGGGTGGGCTCAAAGCAAGTTTCTCCTAGGGTCCCAGCTGGGAGCTATGTTGTTGCCCACATTGCATATGAGTTGAATGTTTTGGGAACAAGGGGCCCAAGACGCATGCAGTGTCTGATGGATGCCGTACCAGCTTCAGCCATGGAAGCAGGAGGGAGTGCTCCTACTCCAATTGAGTGTCCGTTGAGTAGTTTAGATTCCTTGGCAACCCTCCCCCATTTTGGTTCAAAATCAGGGGTCATTGAGACCAGCTTTTTTTCTGGACCTATCATCAATAGCAACTGGAAAGAGGGGCCATTGCTCTTGAAAAATAAAGCTCCAAGGTGGCATGAACAGCTACAATGCTGGTGTTTGAATTTCAGAGGGCGCGTGACAGTTCCTTCTGTTAAAAATTTTCAGCTTGTTGCAGCTACTGAGCCCACTCAACCTGCGACTCAGAGTGACCATGACAAGGTTATACTCCAATTTGGGAAAGTTGGAAAGGACATGTTTACTATGGATTATCGTTATCCACTCTCAGCATTTCAGGCGTTTGCCATATGTCTTAGTAGTTTTGATACAAAGCTGGCCTGTGAATAGTGAGGGTCCAAAGTCATTGGCATTTATTCAAACTCCAGCAAGTGATAAATCGTAAATCACTTGCAGCTGCTGCTCCGCTGGGTAATGTCTTGTGGACTGTATTCTGTATACAGATCCACTCGGCTTTTCTCATTTCCTTGTGTTCACAATGTCCTGGTGGTTGCAAGGTTTGTCACTGTTAAATAAAGTTTTCAGTAGAGGGTGCGCAACAATTAGTTGCAGGGAAGTATTAGAAATGATGTGTAAGGGTGCTGTTAGTCCAATTGATCTCAAGCTATTTCTTGTATATTACTTGCATGTACATAAAGTTTTCAGGCAGGCACGTGAGATTCTAATGCAGTAGAGGCAAGTTTCTTTTGTTATACTGATGTTTGTTCGGGGCCTTGGAAATATCATTATATGGTCATTGGAACTGCATTCGCAAGTTAAAGATTTAGACAACACTAATGTTACAAGAAGTGTTTAGGCTAAGTTATTTGTTTTAACTGGCATAGTGATAATCAGTTGTGAAAGCACATCTGGATCTGTGAGACGGTTTCACAACTAATTATCAAGCGAATGCTTGAAGGGAAAACAAGACAATGGAGTTTGTAATTCTGTATGGGAGTTTCCCTTTCCTTTGCGACTTATTGATTTCACTTTGTATTTGCCCAGCAAGCCGTGTGATCTGTTAATTCTTATATGGGATTTAGGGTAAATTTTAGTGACTAATATTCGGGCGCGAGCATATTGCGTCGGACTTTTTCACCCAGAAAAATTCACCAACGGAAAATGAATGCTCACCTAAAATTCTCGTATGGTTCTTTAATTAATTATTATTTTTTAAAATATTTTTCAATGTTTTATACTATTTTATATTTAATTAACAGGATTTTTGTTTTTTATACTTAATTAACAAGACAAGTATGAGTTTAATTATTATCATTATTATTTTTAAAAATTAATTATTATTATTATTTTTTCTAGTGACTAAAGGACTATGTTATGTTCAACAATAATGGATTTTAAGCTTATTATTTCCCAAATAACTATGTTATGTTCAACAGTAATGGATTTTA
The DNA here is from genome assembly GCA_032191745.1 of Picea mariana. Taxonomy (NCBI): domain Eukaryota; kingdom Viridiplantae; phylum Streptophyta; class Pinopsida; order Pinales; family Pinaceae; genus Picea; species Picea mariana. Next base: position 82,440 of record JASDQU010738771.1, read on the forward strand.
AGCTTCTTATTTCCCAAATAGTTTCCCAAATAGCTATGTTATGTTTAACAATAATGGATTTTAAGTTTATTATTTCCCAAATAACTATCCATTATTTTCAACAATAATGGATGGATTTTAAGTTTATTATTTCCCAAATAACTATGTTATTTTCAACAATAATGGATTTTAAGCTTATTATTTCCCGAATATTATTAAACATAACTATTTTTAAAAATTAATTATTATTATTATTTTTCCAAATATATAACTAACTATATTATTAAACATAACCATCTCCCATTATGTTATTCATTAAAAACATTATTAAACATAACCATCTCCCATTATGTTATTCATTAAAAACATTGAATTTTATACATGTTATTTCCAAAATATTATTCAGTATAACTAATCTTTTTATTGGGTTTATGTTATGGTCGAGAATACAGAATGTATGCTATTTTTAAAATATTATTGAATACAACCATTTCAATTTTTTTTATAAAGATCATGTTATGGCTGGGAAGTTCAAAGTTATTGTATTGTAAAATTTTCAATTTTTTTTATAAAGATTATGTTATGGCTGGGAAGTTCAAAGTTATTGTATTGGAATTTTTTTTGTATAGGAATGTTTGTTTTCAATTAAATATTAATTTCTAATTTCTCTGGGTTTAAAGTTGTGAAAATTAGTTACCCAAAGTTATTGTATTGTGAAAATTAGTTAGGGTTCAAAGTTATTGTATTCTGAAAATTTGTTACCAAAGTTATTGTATTGTAATTTTTTTTTATAGTAATTTTTGTTCTCATTTAAGTATTAATTTCATTTGTATTATTTTTAATTTTTATTTGATCATGATTTTTATTAGTTAATCAATAAAAAATAATAAAATTAGAAGTATGGTTTTTCATTTAATTTTAATTTTAATTTTAAACTATTTTTAAAAATAATAAAATGAGAATTACGATTCTTGAAAAAAATAATAAAATTAAAAATATGATTTCTTAGTTAAATTTTTAATTTTAATTCTTATTTTAAACCATACTTAAAAATAAAAAAAATAAAAATTATGGTTCTTAAATTAATTATTATGATTATTTTTCCATGTCAAGGGGTTCTCTTTGTGAAAATTTTTGCATAAGGATACTTGTTCTCATTTAAGTATTAAGTTCTTTTGTATTATTTTTATTATTTATTTGATCATGATTTTTATTAGATAATCAATAAAAAATAATAAAATTAGAAGTATAGTTTCTTAATTAAATTTTTAATTTTAATTCTTATTTTAAACAATCCTTAAAAATAATAAAATGAGAATTATGATTCTTAAATTAATTATTATGATTAATTTTCCTTATGTGTGAAGGGGTTAATAAAAATTATATTATAATGAAAGAATAATGATATTCATACATGTCATTTTCAAAATATTATTGAGCATAACATTCTCCAAATTTTAATGTTTTTTCTCATTTAATTTTTTTTCATCTTTATTTGTCCGATTGATAACTTTTTATCTGAAAATCAACAAGAAATAATTAGCCAATTTGAACTTCTCTATATTAGTTATAATAAGCAAATGTTAATTGTGTACTTATGTGTATATATTTCCTAAAACCATTATTTGTTAAATGACTAATGACTACATTAATGCTATAATTGAGAGGTGAGAGGTGAATGTAAGTTTTACAGCCATGCTCCATAGAAAGACTAAACAAAACAGATCAAGCTTAYGCTAAACAATGCCCACTAGGCTTGCACTGTAAATTTTAAGATCTCTAAGATAAYAAATCTTAAGTTTATCCTGTTGGATTACTGAGAGAGGGGGTGAATCAGTAATAAAACATTTTAATCATTTTTTTAACCATATAATCCAAGTGTTATATCAATGTAGCATTATCATCCAATAACTGCAGAGTAAATATGTAATGAACAAATGAACAATCATACACATACACAGTACACCAGTTTTTTATTTGGAAACCCAAAGCGGGAGAAAACTACAAAATGTTTTTTCTTATATGTCTTGAAGAGTTACATTCATTGGAAGCTCCAACTTTCTTTGTTTTCCAGCTATAAATGGAAGGAGGCTTCAACCCCCTAGTTTCTCAGGCTACAACCTGAGGGAAGATCCAACTCCCCAATTCTCTGGCACCAGAAGGAGGCTACAACCCTCTATGTTTTCCAGCTACAACCACCTGTTCTTGCCCCATCCAACCTCTCCAACGTATAAGTAGAATGATGGAACCACTGTCATACTATCACTGTGAGATATACTGCTGTAAACCTGTACCAATAACATAAACCATGCATCAACCTGTACTTCAACCTGTAATCAATCTGTACCATAAACAAGTGCATCAACTATGCACCAACTTGTACCAACCAATTTGTAATCAACCTGTACCATAAACAAGTACATCAACCATGCACCAACCTGTACCATGAACAAGTGCATCAACCATGCACCAAACCTGTACAAATAACCTGTCACAACAACCTGTCACAACAACTTGTCCAAACAACTTATCACAACAACCTGTCTCATCAATTTTATCAATTAAATCAGATCTACTCACCAAGATCAATCACCAAGACAACTCTCAAAGATGTGTATCAACCAAGTATAACACAACAACTCATAATCATCACCAAGATCAATATGTGCTTTTAATAATACAAGTATGCTACATCATTCATAAACCATGTGTCAACAATACTATTAACAAGTGCCTTCAACCATGTACCAAGTATGTACGAATTAAGTATCAACTACTCATCAACTATGACTCATCAATATGTACCAACATCATCAACTATACACGTCATGTATGTGTCAACTCATCAACTACTTGTCTCAACCATATACCCGACATGTACCTCAACCAAATGCCCTCATCAATTTCATCATCCAAATCTGATTTGTAACTCTGTAATAGACTTGGTGTATATGATCACATTCCTGCAAACTTTCATTAACTTTAACAACAAGAGATTAACATTTTCATCAAACTTTTTTTTAGTTTCACATGACTAGTTTTGAATTAGTCAACAACCATAGCTTGAAATAATCATAACTTTGTTCCTGTAATCAATAAAGATCTGAAACTGATACACAATGTTCTTCAGTGTGTTTTATGCAATTCTTCTAGGTGTCACTACTTGGAACCTCTCAGAAAATGAGTTATATCAAAAATGACATACCCTGTTGAATTCTGGCTTATTCTAGAGAGCGACTTTGTAGAGCGTGCTTCACACAKGATGTTTGTTGAATCGATCTGAAACTATTACACAACATACTACAGACTGTACTCTAACCAACACATTTGGTTTTACTGAATTTGGATATGTTATGAAGAAGTTATGACGTTTTTACCCGAAACCCCTGTTTTAGACTAGTTTCAGGACTAGCCACAAACCCTAATTTCCAYGAAGTGTAACTCCAAAAATACAAAGACCCACAAGTTGAATTTTTTACCACAGATACTTGGATATGTTTACTCAATGGCATAGCAATTTCATGATCTGAATCATTCTAAAAAAAATGTTATTGCGAAAATGCTGAGATGACCTGTAAATAACATACCTTAGAAAGCATCATCAAAAAAAGTTATCCTTCCTTGAATTTTGGCCTTCTTTTCTTCACCTTCCCTCAAAAATTCGGCTTAGATATTCTTTGGTTACCTCCAACACCTATAGATATTCAATATGCTCAAGTGTGATGTAAAATGAGAGAGCCTTGCCTTTTATTTATACTCTCAAAGTAGCTTCCTTAAAAACATCTTCTAGGTCACTTTGCTCACGTTCCTTATTTTAGGGTTAACCCACTTCTAATTTTTCCATTAAATTTATTATTTAAATAATTTCTTTTGTATTCATTTTGAATTATAGTACACTCATCACTTCACTTTATTATTTACCTTCTAAAATCTCTTAAACCACTTTGACTACTTTGACCTTTTGGGGTTTCTAGATGACATATGAGGGTCCTCCAACTTCATAAGGCCATAACTCTGAAACCGTGAGGAGTTATGTGACGATCCACATACCACCAGAAATGATATGACATGTACTATCCATATAGAATAGTAGTACCTAAAAATATATCAAAAATCATACCATTATCCGTCAAACAAACTTGGGTCCATTACCCAAACCTGAGTTCTCCAACTTCTCATGGCCATAACTCTCTAACCGTGAGGAGTTATGTGACGTTCCACATACCACCGGAAATGGCATGACAATAACTATCCATCTAGGATAGTTTCATTGAAAAATTCACTGACCTTCATTTCATTATTCCACAAATAAACATGGGTTCTCTAACCATACTTCTAGTATAACTCAATCCACAAAGCGTCTTCCCGTGAGAGATTTCACCATAAGGGGACCACTTTGGAGTTCATACATTTGTACTTATCATCAACCATGACAAGACAATAATGAGTCATTTTTATATCAAACAAACTTGGGTCCATGACCCAAACCTTTGTGCTACTTGAATTCACTACCGTACTTTCTCCAAGGTTGACATCAATCTACAATTATCACTCTCCAATAGTTGACATCAATGACAACCAACAATCCATCAACCTAAGCCAACTGTCTGACATATCCAAGGTTTTCAAGTTTGCTTTTCCCAATAAATTATATTTTGTATTGAATTTCTTGTGATTATTACTGTACGTATTTAATTATTATATTTTCTTTAGTACTATTGAAAAATTTATAATATAAATTGTAAAGCTGTTTTTTTGGGCTTGATAATTTGAAAGACATAATATTTTTATGCAATCACACAGCCTTGCCTCCCCACTAGTTTTTCCAAGACCTTTTTCTTGTGTTTGTACATAGCAACAACTCTCCTCATTTTGTTCATACTTTTGCATGACTATCAGTCTAGATTATTTTGCCTTTTGACAATTTTTTTGAAGATTTATGTGAATTTCTTGAAGACAATGATACATGGGCTTCCAACAAGGCCTTTAAAACAAGTTTCAAACACAAAAATTTCTAAGGGTTCTTACGCTCAAAATCAACCAAAGAAATCAACACTAGCATTTCCATTCTTCAAACATCCATTTGGATCACACCTTCTCAATGGGAGGCTTTTGGTCCCCAAAAGTTTCTAAGGAAAGGAAAGTACATATTCAAAATTTGGTTTCTACCATACCAATTAGCTTTCTTTGGGCCCTGTACTTGAGGCCAATATGTCATATTTCTTGTTGTTCTCTTTGAATCACTTGAAATTTCTTTTGCAAAACTGTGCCCTTCTCCAATTCTTCAAGTGCATGAGATGCAATATCTTACACTATAGGTAGACCTTGTTTTTCATCGCCCCCATCCAGTGATGATGGTTCAAACAATCAATGTTCTCCACTTTGATCACTAAATACATTGTCGTATATAGAGGTAGGTTTAATTTATAAGCATTATCATTGACTTGCTTAGTGATATTAAAAGGTCCATATCTTAGAGGCTTCAATTTCTTGGTTGCTTCGTGTAGGTGTTCTTTGCTAAGATAAAGCCACACCATGTTCCTAACACAAAATTTATGATCTATGTTGGTCATGTCTGAGCTTATACTTTTGTCTACTCTTCCCAAGTTGGCCCTACAATTTCAAATGAACCTACTTGATTGTCTTTATGAACTTGTCTGTGTTATTTGCATTCTTTTGTGTTTCATATACCATAAACAACATAAAAAAATGAGGATTGGAAAATAGCCAAAAAAAGTCTTGAAGGATTATTTTTTGGTGGAAAAATGAATTACCTTATTGTACAAGTGTTGAATATAAACCACTTGTTCATCCCATGTCTTAGGATGCTTCTTGTTATGTCCTCTCAATAGCTGGATATAAGAATTTCTCTCAACTTTAGTGTGTCCATTAACGTGAGGATGAAAAGTAGTGGAATGCTTCAACCTTATATCCATTCTTTCCTATAGTGTTGTCCAAAAATTCTCCAAAAATTTGGAGTCCTCATAAGAAAATTTTGAACTAAGTAAACTAAAATGTACCCATACATTGGAAAATAACACCTTAGCTAATTCATGTCCCGTGATAGCCTTCTTACAAGGGATGAGCACACATCTCCTTGAACTAGTCCCCAACAACAAAAAATTAGTCATGGCCTCTCATAGACATTAGTAAACCTCCATCGAAATCCATATAGATAGTTTCTCAAGGTTTGTTTGGTATTGGTTAGCATCCACTATCCAAGTTTTCTATTATTTGGCTTACTAGAGCTACAAAATTTACAACCTTTGATAAAATTGGAAGCTTGTTCTTGCATCTTAGGCTAGCAAAAATTCTTTTGTAGATTTGCAATGATCTTTTCAATGCCAAAGTGTCTATCAATTCAAGAAGTATATATTCCCCTCATCAACTGAATTCTCTTTCCTTGAGCTATACACAACTTGTCCAACTTATAGAGTAGCCCATTGTTAGGGACCTAACCCCTCATGTAGGTAGAATAATATATTTTCTATGTAACAAAGACCAACAATAGTTATTAAGACCTGTTTAATAATGTGAACAAGTCTAATGTAAGAAGACTTAATACAAGCTTTCGCTTCTAGAAAGATTTTCCTCTAGAATGTTATTAGAAGATAGAATTAGTATAAATAAGGGTATGAGGCATGATAAAGTCTTGTCTTGAGAATTATTGTAATAAAGCATTTCTCTGTTGGAAGTTGCCCCCTCAAAGAGACAAGTGAACATTGCTTCCTATCAATTAATGTATCATTTTTGGTGTTGTGGTTCTCTACATTTTATTGTCTAATGGTATTTGTTGCAATATTTTTGTTTTCTGCTTATTATAATACATCTAGTACCTAACAAGTGGTATCAGAGAACTTTCCTTTGTGGAAATTGTGGGATTTATTTTTTCTAGGGTGGAGACGTGTACTACCGACATCTTTACAACACAAAGATATGTCACTCAATGGGTAAAACTGCGGCTGGGGAAGACTACATGCAGGAAATACAAACAGTTTCATGGGATTACTTAGAAACAAACGTTTCACCTTGTTGGAAACCTTTGTAACCCCTATTGGTATCCCTTCGAGTAGTATTGCATTAGAGAAAATCTGTACACAACCATCACTCCCACGTACCGTCAGGAATATCGGGAGTCCCCTAGGTCTCCTAAAACCATCCCTAGATCAACTGATCGACCGCTTGACTGCTATAGTGACACTAAAAACAACACTCGGGAAGATACTCTCTAGTACCTAGGTAATTGAGAAGTACGAGTAAGGGTGCGATCGAACCTCCTTAGTTGCTGCCCTAAGATATTGGGCCAAGTACTACTATTCAACCCCACACGTATATTAGAGAGCTATAGCACAAGGAAAACCCTTATTGGTAGGAACCCTAAAAACCCTAACCCTTGGGAAAGACACAGAACAAAAAAGGAATAGACGAGATCTATTGCCGTACAACCGTGCCTCCTGCATTTTGGTTGCAAAATTCATATATAATTTGTCCTGTTAAAAATTTGGGCTCTTCGTCACTGTAGTATTCTTCAAGTCGGAGTATAACTCTGCAAGAATTAAAAAAAAATTGGTCCCACCGACACCCTTATTCAAGATCTATCCCATTGGATTCGTCTCTTCTCCCTGCTTGCCATGGTACCTATCATTTTTAAGCTTTTTTTTTGTCTTGTGGACCCAATCCCCTTCTTGACAGCCTTATTTGGGACCTATCCCATTAAATACCCCTTTTCTCCCTAATCGTCGTGGTACCTTTCACTTATAAGCCCTTTCTTTTTAATTCTGTGGTCCTACCCACCCTTCTCAACACCCTTATTTAACACCTATCCCATTGGATTTCCCTTGTCGCCTTGATCGTAGTGATATATATCACCTATCCACCTTTTTTGAGTGGACCTACTTCCCATCCTCGACACCCCACCTTTCCAAATGGCCACCACTTGCACCAAAGAATTGCAGACCAAAATCAAACAGAGCAAAGCCAAGTTTCACTGTTTCGAGGACCAAGTTTGGACCCAATTTTCCAAAGTTGATGGTCGATTTGACACATTAGAGGGAAAAGTTGACACCCTCACTGCCACTTTCCACTAATTATTGCACCGATCCCAAGACCCCCCCTTCCCTAAAAAAGCCTCCCAAGTAGATGGTGCTGACTCCTCCTGTACTATGGCCTTTCATTCCAACTCCTTTCATCGTGACCCCCGTCTTCCCCTAGTTGATGTCAATAAATTTGATGGCTTCGATCCCACGAGCTGGGTCACCCCAATGGAGCATTATTTTTCTTTGCATGACATTACTGATGAGTTGGCCAAACTTCGTTATGCTATTCTCTATCTAGATCTTGAACGTTGGAAATGGTGGCAATGGCATAAAAATGCACGCCAGGGGTATGTTTCTTGGACCCAGTTTGTTGTAGAGTTTTATGAACACTTTGACACCGACACCCACTATTTAGGCCGTTTGACCAAGTTGAAACAGTTTGGCATAGTGAAAGACTTTATAATCGCATTTGAGCACTTGGATTTCAGAATGGAGGGAATGACATATTCTTTCTTTAGGGAACGTTTTATCAGTGGCCTAAAGGATGAAATTCAATCCTAGGTCCTCATGGATCGCCCTAGACTTGGATGGAAGATGCTAAATGCGCCAAAGAAGCACAACAAGTTGTCTTTTCCTATAACCAAAAACCCTCTTTTATTCCCTACCCTTGACCTACCAACCTTGCCCCTCATGCCACCCCTCTCAAGATCCATAAATTAACTCAGGCAGAAATGGATGAATTCCAACTCAAGAGTCTTTTCTATAATTGCGACGACAAATTTTTTCCCGGGCACAAGTGTAAGGAACAAAATATTTTTATGGCCATTTTTGAGGATGTTTTTGACGAGGAGGCTGAAGCTTATGTTATGGAAGAACTACTCCCAACAAATGATGCTACTTCTCCTGCTGATCCCACAGAAGTTGAACCGTTGATTTTGCTGTACACCCTCATTGGCTTCTCTACTTCCCAAACCCTCAAGCTTATTGGCTACGTTAAGCATAGAAAAGTCACGATCTTTGTTGATAGTGGCAACACCCATAAATTTATTCACCGTCACATTGACCATGAAATTAATTGCTATACCTATTCCGTCAACAATATTCAAATCATGATTGCCAATGGTGGTTCCATGAAATGTGGTGGGTGTTATGAAAATGTGCGCCTCCAAATTGGTCAGTACCACTTGAAATCTCATATGTTTTCTATTGACATGGACGATTGTGACATTGTGCTCGGTGTTGAATGGATACACACTCTAGGCCCCATCCTCATGGATTTTAAGGAATTAACCATGCAATTCCAACACGAGAAAAAAAAATATAAGTTCCAAGTTATCATAGCAAGCTTCCATGAGATCATCAGTTCCCATCGAATGGAAAATATCCTCAAAAAAGGTCATTCAAGCATTATTTCCCATCTCCATTCCATTCAAGTAGTTGAGACACCCTCTATGCATCCTGACCTCCAATCTATCATCTCCCAACACCAATCCATTTTTACCACTCGCCATGGACTTCCCCCTTCTCATGGTGTTCATGATCATTCCATTCCTCTAGTCCCAGACAACCTTCCTCCCAATGTTCTCCCTTATCGTCATCCCTTCACCCAGAAGAATGAAATTGAGAAAATTGTTCAAGAATTGTTCGAAGTGGGTGTTATCCATCCTAGTACCAACTCCTATTATTCTCTTGTGGTCATGGTACTCAAGAAAGAAGGAACTTGGCATATGTGTCCAAAATTTCGCACCCTCAACAAACTCACCATCAAAGACAAATTTTCCATTCTTGTCATTGATGACCTGTTGGATGAATTGAGTAGTGCTTAGTACTTTACTAAACTTGATCTCCGTTTTGGATACCACTAGATACATATGAAAGAGGAAGACATTCCCAGGACTACATTTAGAACTCATGAGGGTCACTATGAGTTCTTGGTCATTCCCTTTGGCCTATGTAATGCTCCCTCCACTTTCCAAAGTCTCATGAATCGTGTTTTCCATCCTTTTCTCTGTCATTTTGTCTTAGTTATCTTTGATGATATTCTCATCCATAATAAAACTTGGAAAGCCCCTCTCGCCCATTTGGATCAATTCTCCATCTACTCTCTCAACACAAATGTGCCTTTGGAGCCTCATAAGTAGAGTTCTTGGGTCATATTGTCGACAAGGATGGCGTATGAGTGGATCCTAAGAAAATTGAAGCTATGAAGGATTTGTCTCACCCTAAAACTCTTAAGAGCTTGTGTGGTTTTCTGGGTTTAACAAATTATTATCACAAGTTTGTTCAAACTTATGGAAAAATTGCATCACCTCTCAGTGCTCTCCTTAAAAAGAATGTTTTCACTTGGACTCCAGCTACTAATCAATCCTTCCACGCCTTGAAAGAGGCTATGTACATGAATCATGTCCTGGCACTTCCTGACTTCACTAATATTTTTTTTTTGGGATGTGATGCTTTAGGGAAAGGAATTGGGGCAGTGGTCATGCAAGATGGAAACCCTTTGGATTTCACTAGAAAACAAATTTCGGAGAGACATTTGGGCCAATAAATCTATGAAAAGGAAATGTTGGCTATTCTTCATATCGTGGATCTATGACATCCTTATCTATTGGGGCAACGCTTCCAAATTAAAACCGATCATCAAAGCCTCAAGTATTTTATGGAACAAAAAATTTCATCCCCGGAGCAACAGAAATGGGTGACCAAGCTATTTGGATATGATTATGAGATCATTTACAAGAAAGGAAAATAAAATGTGGTTGCTGATGCTCTTTCCAGGAAGTATGAAGAATAAGGGTCCCTCTTTCCTCTCTCCTTCATTGGATCAGATTGGCTCCAAGTTGTTCGCCAGGAATGGCTGCAAGACCCCAAACTTTCTTGCTTGATCCAACAATTGCAACACCATTCTCAAGCTTCTCTATGGCACTCTTGGCACAATGAAGAGCTTCGCTACAAAGGCCATCTGTATTTAAGAAAACAGTTGTAACTTAAATCCACGATGATTTCTGAGCTTCATGCTTCGCCCACAACTGGACATTCATGGCTCACCAAAACCTACGAATAAGTTAAATGTCCTTTTTTCTGGGACGATATGAAACATGACGTCCACACATTTTTGGCTGAATGTGATACCTATCAATGCAAATAAAGGAGAAACAGTCAAATCTCCAGACACACTACAACCTCTTCTGATTCCCCCTACTATTTGGAGGGATATTTCTATGGATTTCATTGTTGGCCTACCTAAATTGGGCCATATGTCAGTGATCATGGTGGTAGTAGATCCTCTTTCCAAATATGATCATTTCTGTGCTATTCAACAACTGTTCATCGCATCTACAATGGGTCAAATTTTTATGGATAATATATTCAAACTTCATGTCATGCCTCGTTCTATTGTCTCTGACCAAGATTCAACTTTCACCAACAATTTTTGGCAAGAATTGTTCAGGATCCAGGGAACCCAATTGCATCTCAACACCATCTATCATCCCCGAACCGATGGCTAAAATGAAGTTGTCAACAAGTATTTGGAAACATATTTGTCGTGTTTTGCATCCGACAAACAAAATCAATGGGTTCAGTGGTAACCCCATTGATTTAAAGGGATTTAGGACCCCTCAACAGAACAAAGTGGGAAAGCTTAACTACCGGAGAAGGCTGAGCTTGGGATAACCCACGTGCTCAAACATGCAGACAATGATTCTTACACCTACAACAATCCTAGTACTAATACATTAACTTGTTGGTGTTCCAATTATTGACTGAGATAAGATTATCAGAAGAAAAAAACATACATGTAATAAACGGTGGTAAAAAAAATAGTTTCCTTAGCTTTAATCATCAATCACATATTAACACAACGATTTAATTTCCATCATTAAAGACAATAACTATAAAAATATTGAATAAGAT
>JASDQU010738771.1:118995-132390 GCA_032191745.1 Picea mariana
GCCTCTCTCTCTCCTCACTCCCTCACACGTGTGGCGCATTAGCAATAGCTTACTCCCTCTTCTCTCATGCATGCATCATATACCACTCCTAAGTCTTATTCCCTAGCATTCTCTCCACACATGTGCCTATTTTGGAACCCTCAAGCTCACACGTGGGTTCTATTTCTTATCTTCCTACTCTAAGTGTGTTTTTCCTAAGATTTAGGGCGTAATTCCCTATGTCTTGCACATTGCTTACACCTATTCTCTCATTAACTACACCCTCCCTTTGGCATGCACTCAACCTATTTCCTAACTTCTATTTCTCTCACCCATTTCCTTTGAGCCATTGAAGATAGAGGAAACTTTCCACTGAACAAAGATTTAACCATAGGAGAGTTGTAAGGACGTTTTCTCTTGTAAGTCTTAGGAGGGTCAAAAGATGTCCTATTAGCATTTTCGTTGATGCTCTCAACCATTGATATTTGTGGAGTCACCAAACGATCACTTTAGGATCATCTAAGTGAGGGATTCTACCCTCAATGGAGTCGCCAGGTAAACTTTTGAGATAAGGGCTTCGGGATAAATTTACTAGAAAATATCGTTGGGAGAATGATTCAATCCTCCCCGACAATGGCACCAAAATGTTATCACAAGATTTGTACTTGTGCAAATCCCTCCACAAGATTCTAATCTTATGTAACAATTGGAAGAATCTACCACTATCACCTAAGTAGAGACTTCTCTCGTTTTAGTGATGGTAGAGGTCCACCACAAGGGAGGCTTCCTTGGTGACCTCAAGGGATCAAATAGAAAGATTATCCAAGCCTACAACCCCCTATCATGGTCACATGATGGTTAGTTCTAGGTCTAGGTCTAGGAGAGGGAATGAGAGATAACGAGGTAATTGTTGTACCTGTACGAGGCATTAAATAATTTGCAGCATAATATAGACAATTACCAAGCTATGAAGTGAAATAATGACCTCTTAGACACTAGATAATCAACAAATGTGATGGTTGTTGCAAATTACAACAGTAAACTAGTTGTACAACAAAAATTAGTATTTTAAAACTACAACAAATAAAATCACTCAAAAATATAACAATTTAGCATGAAAACTAAGCCTTCAACAAATACAATATTATCCAATTGCTAGAAGAGTTTCCTGAGTAGCTTAATCCACTTATCAAGGTGTGTATGTATCAAATTAAAGCAATTTTCAGTGGTTGTAGAAAACTTTTGTAACAACAACAATAAATAATAATTGTTTGCTAGAATTAAGGTTAGGAAAGTTAGTAGAATGTTTGAGAGAGAGAGAGAGATTATCAATTTTAAAATCTACTTGCATCACAAAAAAAAATCTAGACTACTGTCATTGTCCTCTAGGGATCATGGAGTCACACATGCATAACCTTGAATTTTGAACTAGATGAAATAAGAGAGGTTAGGTCTAAGCCCTAAGGTGCAAACACTTTTGGGCCTTATGTTTTAGAATTTGAAGTTTGAAGAAAAAGGTTCCTAGGGAGCAAACACTCTTGGCCCTAGGTGTTGGTTTTCCTTTCTTCTTTTTCCACTTAGGTCAAGGATGAAAGACTTATGTCTCCTTCCTAGGGTTTCAACAAGACAAAGAAACTTGCACAAGATAGTAATTAATACCTTTAACATTACCAAGAGACAAGAAATTTCAACAAATTACTTACTTCTTCCAAGTAGCTATATCAGTCAAACCCTAGTTGTAGAAAATAACCATCCAAGAGAAAAACATCCAGAAGAATCCTCCTCCAAGAGTAGCGCATGAGTAAAAAGAACAAGAGAGAAAAATAACAAACTTTTTTTAGTGTTACCCAACAAATGTGTGAGGAATGTGATTATGAAAAATGATCCAAGTGCTAGCCTCATTTATATGAGGTAAACCCTAGCACAATTGTTCACATAATAAACTAAAATGACAATAATCCATGATACAAGTGGGGAAGACCCCTCAAATAAATTATACAAATGATAAAACATGCAAATAATCCATCACAAGGACACGTGTGGTGACATCAAGCCTCCCAAGTGTGAAGGAGGGCTTCCCAAGGCCACATGTAATCATCTCAAGGTGTAAGCATAGAAAAAGGTGCATCCCCTCATCCATGGTCATGCTACATCATCAATGGTACCCAAGTGATCATCAAACCCTAGAAGGTGACATCAACATCAATTGAAGCCAACTTTAAGCGTGCAGGGCACTACATCCAAGGTGGAGAAAGTTGTATCTTATCTTTGCAGGGTATCCAACTATCCACTATTGCAACATCCTCAATCTAATGAGTAATAAGCCCTGGGGTACATTGCCTGAAATGTGGGCTTCCAACCCATTTGTGTGCCATCGTGACCAAATTTTTCAGAACCAAGCCCATTTATTCATTGTTTAAGGTCCTGGAGATGTGAGAACCCATGTTTGAAGGTGCCAAGTCACTAGATGACTCACTGCCCTGCATCACACATGACAAAATATTGCAATAAGGGCACAATGTCCTTGGTGAAAGCTTGGGACGTCCTTCAAGGAACCATGCCAGGGCCATCCAAATCAAAACAAAATATAAAGTCATGTAAACCAATGTTCATAAGAGATATTATCCCTTAAGTCATGCAAAGTAAGTTGTTACTTAAGATGCAATCCATATGAATAATTCACCTCAGTATCCTCTTCAAGTATCACATCGTCTCAAGACTTTATGTGAGTTGGCAAGTTTGAATATGGGAGGGCCTTCATCAAGCCCTATTAGGTATGCCAACCAAGACAGTGAAAGAAAAGACCTAGGTAGAGGGATAAGTTCTGAGGGAAACAATGAAAGAAAAGAACCCTTCAAGAGTAAGTGTGATAATGGCATGTGTTGGGCTTACTTCATGGCTTATAGTGCCATTAAATCCATTTCTATGAGCAACTTTGTAGAGCAAGTGCTTGCTACTTGAGGTACCCTTTCCTCATTACTTTTTGCATTCTGAACCCTTTCATTTCCCTTTGATACCCATTTATTACTTTGCAAGTCCCCTTTACAATTTTCAAGCTTTATTCTTTTATTTTTACTGGGCTAAATTATTGTTATAGATCTACATTTAGTGCATCAGGAAAATGGGTGATTACCATTAGAGGGGGTAGAGAGGTGGCCTCTATCATTTTTTAAGCAACTGCATTAACCTATGGGCCTTCAGCCCCTTCTTCTCATGAAAGAATGAGCCATGACCCATAACTAAAGTTTAGTACACTATGAGAGGCTCCAGGATGGAAGGTGTTAAGTATGACGGGGAACAAAACGTTACCCTTGTGAGGTCTCCCTAGTAGTACCCCTTTCTATGAGCGGTGACAACACGAGACTAGGGCACAAAAGCTGGCCACCAAGGTAAAACAAGGAAACAAACATAACTTCTTGAGCCAGTGATCCATTATCCAACTTGAACCAATGATCCTCATCCACATGCCTAGTAAATTAAACACAACACTTCACATGAATGAAGGAGTAGCATACCTCATGGTGACATCAACTTACCATCTCCCATACATTGAGTTGGTCGGATGTGATGAGCTTGACTGATCTGTGTTGAAATAAAGTAACTGCAAAGTGTATTCTAATTATTATTATGAAATTATTCATTAGATCAATCCCCATTGCAGATTGATCATGTCGCTATTGTAAAAGACCAAATTCCCTTTTGCAGATTGGTCAAAACATAATTGTAATAGGCAGATTGAGAAGTCGGCCCTGCCAGTGAAAAGACACCTCCACATGTACCGTAGTTGTATAAATAAGGAGGCTAGCACCTCATTTAGACACACACTCACTTGTTCATTGAGGAGCAAGTTTCAGAGATGTAGTTGGAGAAGAGAGAGTGAGAGAGAGAGAGAGAGAGAGAGAGAGAAAGAGAGACGCATTCTTGGGAGAGGACTTTCTATATTTGTTTGAGTTATCTCTTGGCATTGTATTGGCTATCTATAATAAGGAAGTTTTGGTGGGTTTTCTCCCCCATGATGGTTTCCTAGGATAAATGATGTGTCTCTTGTGATTGTGTATTTATCAGTGATCCTATCTTATGATATTGTTATCTAGTGAAATGAAAAGAACTCTAATAATAGCTTAAATATTAACATGGTATCATAGCTAAGCTAAAGAGAACATCTTTCACAAGAGAAGGTGAAAAATGTCACTGTTGTCGTACATGCAAATTAGGGTTTTTTGTTGGTGAAGTATTTCAGCCCTAAAACCATCTAGAAAAGTGCGCCCTTCCTCAAGGATGACTTTGGCATCCTAAACGCAACTTTTTAGTGGCTAGATCTCCCGGAAAGTGAAACCCTAGTTTTCAAAAAGTATCAGAAAACTAGAAAACTAGAGTACTAGAAGTACCAGAAATACCAGAGTACCAGAAGTACCAGAAAACCTGAAGCACCAGTCCAGAAATCCACTGGTCAAGTTTGAGGGGGTAAAAGTTGGATTTTCAGAAATCGGACTGAACCAACTTACTCACCTCATCTCAGTGCATCTATCCCCTGGATCAGAATTTCAAAATTTGAAGTTTGAAAAACTAGGGTTTCCTCATAAAACTCTAAGTTGCAGTTGCAGTTGTAGTTGTAGTCTCCGAACGAGTTGTAGTATCAATTGTAGTTGCAGTATTAGTTGCAGTTGCAGTCATAGTACCAGTTGCAGTCACCCTTAAAGTTCTTAAGAGTTGGTGATCATTACCACTGCTACCAGATCATGCCTCTACCTGCAAATGTCGTCAGAGGTATGTACTCACACATATTTAAATGGTTAATCTTTAAAGGGTATTTGTAGGAGAATGGATCTCTTGCCATAGATACAGAAGGATATCAAGATCCAACACATTTAGAGGAATGATGCAAGCCAGGTGTGATTATTATGATATGCATCTATCTATTATGACATTATTTTGATCGGTGTTGCATGTTGTAGCTATTCCCATCATTCTAACCTTTGGTCAAAATCTAAGTCAAGGTATTAGATGGATTAAAATTTGAGATCATAGAGTTTATCCTCTAACCTAACCTTCTATCAAGATAGCATATTGTCTTAGTACAAAAGATAGGTTGAAGAAAGCACTTGTCATCTTGAGTGAAGGAGACTTGGAAGAAAATCAAGCACACTCATTCTTGAGGACAAGGCTCTAGTTTTGATTAATCAAGTTGATAAGATTCAAAGGTACACATGACAAATTGATGACTACCCCTTTACAAGTAACCACTATAGTTGAGATAGCAGTATTTGGTAGCATGTGAGAATATAGATGTAAATACTTAATATAATCATTTGCCTGATACAACTAACACCTCCTCTAGGAGAAACCTTGTATGTTAGTTACAGGTTTCCATGGAGGAATGTTCAATCACAACACTATAAGAGTGTTGACCTCATTTCGTAGTGTATCTCTTACTTTTGATCATTGCTTCAGACAAACCACGAATGATAGCTCTAAAGGAGCTATTGTGATGATTATTCGTGCTATTTATTTATCTACTATTATCAAAAGAATATTATTCTTGCTTGTTATTTTGTTGACCTTGTTTCAGGTCACAAGTGATAACCCTGAGAAAGATATAGTGAAGGTTGCAGAAGGAAACATATTATATGAGACATGAAGCAGACTATGTACATGACCATATACACTCTTACACCAAAGAAGATGAAGAAGAAGATATCTATTGAGATTCAAAGTATCTCATATGAAGATTGATTGAAAGGAGTAGAAGGCTCCAAAGATGACCAAACATTATAATGAGAAGCAGACCTCGTTTGAATCCTGACTCAGTCTATTGTATTTATATTTGGTATGAAACACCAACTATACCCTGTAAGAGAGTAGTAGGGATGTGACCTTTGATGAATATGAAAAGATAAAGAAATAAAGAAGATGCCATCTTGAAGAAGTATATGAAGAGGAACCCATAGCTCCCAGAGTTGCAGAATCAGTGAGGGAGGTTCCCAGAGTTGCAGTGAGGGAAGTCGCAACTTCCCCTGATCAGGAAATTCTGGAAGATCATGACATAGTATAATTTCAAGAACCTTCTGAGATGACGATCTCCCAAAAGAGAAATCTTGCTTGCAATAGGGAGCTTATTCAAGATTGAGAGAAGTATGGTGTTCTTGAAGGAACCACAAGACAGGTGAAGAGACCTAAGCCATTGTCCAGTTATATGGCTTTGATGTGTGATCTCCTAGAGAAAGAGCCTACCTTCTTTGAAGAATCCATTTAGAAAAAAGAATGCACAAATTACATGACAAAAGAATACCAATCCATAATAAAGAACGATGTATGGGAAATAGTTCCCAGACCAAAGAGAACGGATGTGGTATATTCCAAATGGCTATTCAAAATAAAACATGTTGCTGATGGAAGTATTGAGAAGTATAAAGAAATATTTGTCACTTGTGGCTTTTCTCAAAAGGAAGGCATTGACTATGAAGAGACATTCTCTCATGTAGCCAGATACACTTCAATCAGAACCATCATAGCCCTTGCAGCTAAGATGAAGTGGAAGTTACACCAGATGGACGTAAAGACAAATTTCCTAAATGGTGTCATCGAAGAAGAAGTGTATGTAGAGAAACCTCAAGGATTTGAAGTTGAAGAAAGGAAGACTCATGTCTGCAAGTTGAAGAAGGCGTTGTACGGATTGAATCAAGCTCCTGGAGCTTGGTATGGCGGGATAAACAATTTTCTAACGAGCTTGGGCTTTACCAAGAGTAAAGAAGATTCTAACCTCTACTTCAAGGTTATGAACAATGAGATGGTTATATTGTTGCTATATGCGGATGACTTAATCTTAACTGGAGAAGAAAATCTCATCATCGAATGTAAGAAGAAGCTCGCTTCAGAATTTGAGATGAAAGACCTTGGCCTAATGCATTATTCCTCAGGTCTTGAGGTATGGCAGAGTCCATAGAGGATATTCCTTAACCAAGGGAAGTATGCAGTCGAAATCCTGAACAGATTCGACATGATGGAGTGCAAGTCCATGAATACACCCATGGAAGCGAAGTTGAAGCTACTGGTCGACACTTCATTAGAATTAATTGATGCAACACTGTATAGACAAATCATTGGATTGTTGATGCACTTGATGAACACCACACCAGATATATGTTTTGTCGTGAACACATTGAGTTAGTTTCTAGTAGAACCCATACATGTTCACCTAGTTGTTGCAAAACATGTGATGAGGTACCTTAAGGGTACATTAGATTGTGGTCTCAGTTATGATGGAGATCATGAACACTGATTTAGATTGGGATAGAAGTGTCTCTGATAGGAAGAGAACTTCAGGATGTTGTTTTAGTTTGGGATCAACTATGATCTCGTGGCAGAGTAGGAAGCAATCCAACATTGCTCTCAGTACAACAGAAGTAGAATACATTGTTGTGTGTTTTGCCAACTGCGAAGCTATATGGCTTCAAAAGTTGTTGACCGATATATTTGACCTAGAGATGGAAGCAACCATGATCCTATGTGACAACCAGAGCTGCATAAAGATGACAGATAATCCTATATTCCATGACAAGTCGAAGCACATAGAGATTTGATATCATTACATCTGTGACATGGTGCAAAGAGGAGCCATAAAGCTCCAGTACATTAGCATAGATGAACAGGTTGTCGATGTGTTGACTAAGCCTCTATCTCATGCAAAGTTTGAGCACTTTTGAGATAAACTTGGTATAGTCCGAAAGGACCTCCCTCGAAAGGGGGAGTAGTGTTGTGTTGACATATATCTAGTACTATGTTTCCAGCTTAATCCTTGTGATGTAAAGCCAATCTAGTTGTTGTGTTGAGATATGCCTAGTACTGTGCTTCCAGCTTAATCGTTGTGACATAAATCCAGTCTAGTTGTTGTGTTGAGATATGCCTAGTACTATGCTTCCAGCTTAATTGTTATGATGTAAAGCCGGTCTAGTACCATGCTTCCAGCTTAATTGTTGTGACGTAAAGCCAATCTAGTACCGTGCTTCCAGCTTAATTGTTGTGATGAAAAGAAAGTCGAGTATTGTGCTTCCATCTTAATTGCTGTGAAATAAAGACAGCCTAGTACTGTGCTTCCATCTTAATGGCTATGACGTAAATCTAGTCTACTATTGTGATTCCAGCTTAATTGTTGTGTTGTGATTCCAGCTTAATTGTTGTGGTGTTTCCAGCTTAATTGTTGTGTGGTGTTTTCTAGCTTAATTTTTGTGTGGTGTGCCAGCTTAATTGTTGTGATGATGTGCCAACTTAATTGTTGTGATGTGTTGTCAGACTCATGTTGTGTTGCCAGCCTCATGCTGTGATGATGTGTTGCCAGCCTTTGTGATGTGATATTGTTGCTTTTGATGTTGTATCGGCCTTGTGCTGTTATTGATGATGAGGATGTATTAGCGTTATACTAATGCATGTCGATGCAGTTGATGATGATAATGCCACTTCATCTCTTGAGTCATTATTGAAGATGATGATGATGATATTATTTCATCTTTAATGCTGAAAATGATGATGATGTTATCTTAGCCTCATACCGATGAGGATGATGATGCTACTCTAGCTCCATGTTGTGTTGATGATGCTCCAGCCTTTGTGCTGTGTTGATGATGAGAAAAACTTTCGATGATTTATAGATATGCCAGTCAGTGTTCCAAAATGATATTGATGATGTTTTCCTCTCACCCACTTCATGTTGTTGATGATGTTTTCCTCTCTCTCGCCTGATATTGTTGAAGAATTCCCTTCTTGTTAAGGGGGAGTGTTGAAATGATGTAACTGCAAAGTGTATTCTAATTATTATTGTGGAATTATTCATTAGATCAATCCCCATTGTGGATTGATCATGTCGGCTATTGTAAAAGACCAAATCCCCTTTTATAGATTGGTCAAAACATAATTGTAATAGGCAGATTGAGAAGTCGGCCCTGCCAGTGAAAAGACACCTCCACGCATGCTAGAGTTGTATAAATAAGGAGGCTAGTGCCTCATTTAGACACACACTCACTTGTTCATTGAGGAGCAGGTTTTGGAGCTGCAGTTGGAGAAGAGAGAGAGAGAGTGAGGTGCATTCTTGGGAGTGGAATTTATGTATTTGTTTGAGTTATCTCTTGGCATTGTATTGGCTATCTATAATAAGGAAGTTTTGCTGGGTTTTCTCCCCCATGAGGGTTTCCTAGGATAAATGATGTGTCTCTTGTGATTGTGTATTTCTCAGTGATCCTATCTTATGCTATTGTTATCTAGTGAAATGAAACGAACTCTAATAATATCTTAAACCTTAATAATATGTAGTTGTAAAAGGCAAGATGAGGGGAGTTGTTGAGCTTCTATCCATGGACATGCTGATCATCATCATGGTCAGGATCATTGTCTCCATTGTGGGCCATGAGACATGATCTCTTCTAGTTACCCCTAGGCATAGTGGGGTAAGATGCCCAATCATCCTGTTTGAAATATAAGATGAGCTGTGAATAATTATTGAGTATGATAAAACCCTTGATTGAACAAGGTAGCTTAAAAACCCAATTTGAGTTTTAGCTCCAAGGAACCTTGGCATCGTTCCACTCACAACCTGGAACATCTCGAGGACTAGCAGGCACCATGTTCAGTGCTTCTCCATGAGGTTTCATTTTAGGCTTTAGTTCTAATTTTATCAGGTGTCCCATGTATGCATGTTACATGCAAAACTTGGAGAATGCATGGGAGGGTGATTGTTTCTAGGGGGTACTCCTGATTTTCAGATTTGTTGTTTTGGGAAGTTTCTATATTTTTCTATTCATTACAATTTTGACTAGCCATGTAATGGTTTTCCAAAACAATATTTTTCAATTCTTGAAACTACTATTTTTAGAAAGTTCATTTTTATTAACTTTCTATTCTTCAAAAAATCAAGCATGTTTTTGTATACATTCTTTGGAGAAGAGCATGGGTTTGAATTTTGGTGGCAATCAAGAAAAGTTTACTTTTAAAATTTATTATTTTTAGAATGTGACATGTAGGTATGTCATCAAACAATTATGGAGAACAAAACCCAGTAGTTTCAAGCGATTTTGAGAAAGTGCAAAATTTGGTCAAAATTAGGGCATCACACCTAGAAATGGCAGCAATAGGGTGCCCTGCATGAGACCTATGTAGTGATTTTTCATGACATAATCATGTTCTTTCTGGTTATTCGAAAGGTTGCTTGACTAGAAAGGAACTTTCTATTCTTGACTAGTTGGATCTCTAGCATGACTTTACCTTTTGCATTAATTTCCATCTTTTCTAGTTGCTATTTTTGCCTAGAGAGGGCAACCCACTTGATGATGTATTTTTGCATAAAATCTTCTTATCCATTTTTTTTTTTGAGACCTTATCCTTGGTGCTCTTTTAAAAAATTATCTAGTTGAGTTTTGGGCTGGGAGACTAGATAGAGAGGGTGCATTATATGAGAGATTGGACCACATTCACCTATGAGTGAAACTTACTTTCACTTGGTAAAGCAAGTGGACCAGTGTTCTATCTTCAAAATATTGTAGGACCTCATCGCATATCTTGAGACTAAAAAGTACATAACTTGTTCTTATGGTTGTTATAACCCATTAGGAGACCAAACAAAAATGACCATTTATGCTACAAATTGTAATTTCTTGTATTAAATCATTTTTTATCAATTATGATTCTGATTTCTGCTAGAAGTGCATAGATGGATTATTAATACAGTTCCACTAAGTCTCTCTTGTTAGTAATTGTTTAGTCAAATTGTCATGATTTTATGTAGATAGGAAGCCATCGAACTTCTAATTGATATATCCTATGTTGTTATTGTTGACTATTTAATTTTCTTTTCTTTTTTGCATGGGTGCAAAAATATATCTAGAAGATGAAGAATTGAAGGGCCTAGAAAACTTGAAGTAAAAATGTCATACTTGGCAACACGAATTTGAGTTGTACCAACATTCTTGAGTGTTAATGTTTACAGGAACCCCTAATGTTTTTCAATTTACTTGATTAGCAACTATTTTATTTCACCAATATTTCATGGTCAATTTGTGGATCTCCTTAAAGAGAGAAGTTCTAGGAAATCTGCAAGAACAACACTAACTTAGAGCATAAGATGTTTTGATTGTGGGCATAGAAAAAAATGTAAGCAAATTAAAAGTTCATTTACAAATACATGGTCTTGAAAGGGCATGTGGATCTGCAAATGTCAGAGTGACACATTTAGCTTGTTATCACACAGTTTGTAGCTAGGATCAAAGGCTATAAGATAGAAAGCCAAACTGGTGTAATAGGAGCCAATCCCACCCAATGTCACCACAATGGGATGGTTCTTTCTCTTTAGGGAGGTTAGGCCTAGGGGAGACATCCCTAGTGACCTGGGGTTTTGAAGAGGCAAAAGGCTAATAAGACCAAGATAAGGTTTTCCCCCTTCAAAAGTCACCACCCAAACAGATAGTCTGGCCAAAGGCCAATTTAAGAAGTAAACCCCCAAAGAAGTGTACCTACCTGGAACAAAGCAACAATAAACTGATATGTGCAAGCTATTTCAATGGGTTAGTACTTCAGAAGACTATCTGATAAATACATATAAGCAATTAGCAATAAATGTTGACGAAGTCAATGTTTATCAATATCAATGAAAAATTATAACACTTCACAAATAAATATTGGAACAATGTAGAATTCAATGTAACCAATCAACACCTTATTCAATTAATGCTTAAACCTTCATTCAATTTCTCTTAAAACAAAACTTTGTTGCATTAAAGATGAAATAACCAATGATGACATCAACAACTAGGGTTAGCGAGTTAGTTAAGTTTTAGGGTTAGAAATTCAGAGAGTTTTGAGAGTGTTGTAATCAAGTTTCACTTCAATGTTAGAGGACTTTAGATCAGTGCCTTAGGGTTTAATGGAGTCAAAGGTGAATGATGCAAGAGTTGAAGGAGGAAAATATTTTAAGGACTAGAGTGAAGAGTTTTGAGGTGTTGCTAAGGCAAGGCCTCAAAATCAAAACCATAAGGGAGAGAGGCTCACTTTGGTGTTGCTACAGCAAGGCCTTGTGCTCTCTCCTCCTTCCTAGAAAAATGGATAGCTTAAGAATAAAGTATATAACCAAAACAAGAGGGTTTGATGAGATAAGGTGTTGCTACAGCAAGGCCTTTTAGAAAACCCTATAAAGAGTACGACTCTAGTGTAGTAAACCTAGTCCAAGGACATCTCACTCTTCTTGGCTTCAAAATAGTATGACTAGCAAAGAGGAAGAGGAAATAGGAGTGTAGTTATGGCTAGGCTCTTTCTTTCCTCAACAATGGCTAAAGATTTTTCTATCAAGGTACATGAGACAATGACCTACTTGTGTGCTTTTCCCCTAGGGTTTTGATTCAACTACATTCATAAATATATGCAAGAAATTAAACTACAACCATTCAATCAAGAAGTTTTGAAGAAAAATACTTATAATTCACCAAGAAATAACCATGCAAACCCTAGTTGTAACACCTTCCTTCAAGAGAAATGCCAAAATATGCCAAAAAATGTCTTCCTTCAACAAGTGTGCCTCCCTAAATCAGCCAATAACCCAAGATAGGGCACAAATTTTAGACCTCACCAAGTGGTGAGTGAGTTGTGATGAAAAAATGAGAGTCAAAATCCCTCATTTATACAAAACCTTAACCTAATTTTACATTTTAGGTCAGGTAAAAAGGTCGACAAGTCCATAATATCAAATCATATTGTTTTTACATTGAATTGTCAAATATAAACCCTAATCAAGAAAAAAGGTAAGACGTCACCCCTTTCTAGGGTGATTTTAGCCCCTATTAGTGCAAGTGCAGCCTCCTGAAGAAATATGTTAGCCCTTTTTGGGCTCCTCCAAGCTGCCACACATGCCAACTGCCTTGTCCATATACAAACAAACTCATGATGATTTCATAAGCCTCCTGGTGACGTCCTAGGCCATTTAGAGCCAACGTCCCATTGAAAATGGGTTAATCCCCCTAGGTCCAACTGTGTCGGGGTGCCTCTGGTGGAACGTCCTCTTCTTCTTCGGTGAAAAGTATATGATCACCCTCTACCCTGTCTCTTCCCCCTGATGGGGTCTGAGCATCCATCTGGTGGGCTCTTCAGCCCCATGGAGGTCCAAACTGATCATCTCCCCATGTGTACCAGTCCAAATGGTACCTGTCCGTCGAGCATGGTCCTACACATCAAAGGCTATGCCCTCCATGGGCTCATCAGTCACAAGGATCATAGCAATGTAAATCACATATCATCATCAATATTATTAAACATATGCATAAAATCCCTAATACATCAGTTAACAGCTCAAAGACGTTACACAAGCCTACAATACAAGTCTGGAGAAAAGGACAAGGCATCTTATTGGGCTAGTGTCCACAAGAAAAGGAAAGTTCCTGGAAA
>JASDQU010738771.1:144281-159683 GCA_032191745.1 Picea mariana
GGAGTGCATGACTTGAGGGGGGTGTACGTGGGTGGTGAGTGGGGTAGCGTAGGTTAGGTGGGGGATGGGACTTAGGATTAGGATTGCTTTGTTTTTTTTTATGTTTTTTTAAATTTTTTATTTTAATATGCTTTTTGTATGCTTTGTTTTACGTTGGTTTTTTCTTTTGTAATTTGTTTTATTATTTAATGTTTTGGTTTTATTATATATTATTTTTTTGTTTTTAATTTGTTTTATTTCTTTTTTATTTTTAATACATTTTATTACTTTTTGCTTTTTAATGTTTTTTTAATGTTTTTTAATATTTTTTAACATTTTGTTTTATTAAATAGTTTTATTTAATTAACCTAACCTAGTTACTAATTAATCACTAACCTAGATTACTAATTTAATTAATAATTAATTAATTAAAAATTAATTAATGATTAATTAATTATTAAATAGTCATTATTAATCAATTTAAACCTAGACTAACCTTATTTCTATTTTTTTTTTGTTCATCCTAAGTCCATTTATGCAGGGATGGAAGGTGGGTAAGGCGAAATCAATGGGGCAAAAGGACAAGGGGGAAAAGGGCGCAGTGTGTATGAAGGATTGCAACAGGGTGATGGAGGATTGAGCGACAAGAATGGAGGGAGGAAACAGAATCACCTGAGCCATACTTCATCACCGGGAGAGATGCCAAATCAACAGTCGAAGAATCGACTCGCCTATAATTATAGGACCCTAACAGAGTTGTTGGTGTTAGCTATTATCGGAGATCCCTGATATCCTTTTGGTATTGCGCAATTGCCTATGCAATCTGGTCGATCTTTTCTGTGGCTGGGAGTTTGTTTCCTTCCGTGGTGTTTGGAAGTTTCCCAAAAATTTCTCCCACTCTGCGTTCCAATTCGTTCCTGTGTTCCATCTCCTTCTAAGTTTCAGATTTGGCCTGCTCATACTCTTTTTCTAGTGCTTCCCACTGCTTTGTTTCTTTCTGTAGCTCGACTAAGCTCTTATGTGCCCGATATTGCATCTCGTGGTCGACGCTAACCTATAATTTGTGTAGTGCCCTTGATGGAATCCGTGTCAAGACTAATTGAATGTGGTCCAAATCCTTCAGTGGTGTCTGTCCCACTGTTTCATCCATTCGCAACATGCTCGGTTTTATGTGGATCGTTGCGTTTGCGTGTGGAATTGGGAGGGTTGGGTCTTGTTCTTTGATCTCCACTCTTTCGTTGGTTTGTGTTGTCGAATTCTCTGTGCCTCTGCTACTACTTTATCTTTGGAATTCTCCAAGTGTCTTGAGGATCTGTCTTACTTTTTCCGGCTCTTTCTGTAGATTATCCCTGTGATGTGCTGCATGGTCAAAGTATTCCACCAGACAATCCTGGACCATTATGGCGATCATTTCTCCATCGTCTTTCATGATCATCAGGTCTAGTGACGCTCGTTGTGCCTTTGATTTCTTGTGCGCGCCTGCAACCTGTTTAGCCGGTCTCTTATTTTCCCCGGGCTCCTGTGCGATGGGGTTTGGGGCGGTCTCTTGCGTTCCCTTGGCTTGTTTTGGCTGTTCGTTGGTCTCTTTATGCCCCTTTTGGGTTCTTGTCTACTTCGACCCTTCACTTGCTGGAGTTGGTTTGTTTTGGCCCATCCTTGGTTTCTTGGGCACTGGTTTTTGCGGAGGCTGTGTTTCCGCCTGCGTTGCCTCTCCTTCTCCGGGTCCTTCTGGTACTTCTCGGATGGGATCTTCCATTCAGAAGGGCATTCACTGATGACCATGTCTATATCACATTCTATGATGCAGTAGCGCATCAGTAGCCACTTTTTATTGGGATCCTGCCTTGGTTGTATCCACATGGCTTGTCGTGTTGCCTAGAAGTTAGCGATGTTCCCATATCACGCGACAGCTTCTGGTATTATTCTCCATGACCGGTTAATAACTTCCTACATATCCTGTAGGTATGATTCAAAGATGATTCCATTGTCCCTCTTCTATCTGGTCTGTGGCCCTGATCTCAGTACTCGATATCTTTCTCCCTTGGGCTGTGGTATCGTAGCAAAAACTACATATTCTGGTTCTCGCCATCCCATGAAGGCTATAAGGGTTATCAACCATGAGTAATGAAATTCTATGCCAAGTTCCTGCGCGTCCCTGAAGTCCACTTGGAATAAGTTTAACAGATAAGGTGCCTTCTGTGCACTGAGCTGCACTTGCGATGACTCTGCTGGTACTTCGTCTTTGCGACATTTTCTTAGCAACTTACAGGCTAAGATCTTTGTGCCCAATTGTGTTGCTGGGTTGTTGATCTGTTTGATTATAATGCCTCTTGTCCCCCTCGCTTTGCCATATTTATTCTTCATTTCCTATGCTAACACTTTTTCCTTGGATTTATCATCCAGAATCAGTGTGGGATCCATACCCCAGCTGGGTAGTCCTGTTATCTACTCGATAAGGTCCACTATTATGGGGACAAGTCTGTCCAACCATATATCCCCTCCATGCGTAACTTAAAACAAGTGCTTGATGCATGCTGTCGCGTACTGGCCTCTACCAAAGTGTGGGAGTTGTAGCAGTCCTAAAATGCTGGTTCGGTCCAGTCCAATTGCCCACTGATGCGGCTGGATGATTGTTTCTCCAAGTTGGTTGACCACTATGTTCTGCATAAAAAATTTGGGTGCAAGTTCTGGGTACTTAATTTTGTCTGAGACATCATGGTTGGAATACTTGATCTTCCCAATGTGACCCAGTAACTACGAATCTACCTGTACTCCCTCTGGTATGCGTGGTAGCACAATTTCTGTTGCTGGTTTCTTATGAGGTGAGCTTGGTATCMGAATTCTGTATTCCTGTTGTGGTGGTTGGCATGAAGTTTCGACAATTCCTGTTTTCTTCCCTGTAAGCCATTCTGACCAAGCTGAGGTAGTTCCCGTGGTCTCTTCTATCTATTGAACAAGGCTGGGTACCTRCGACTCGTCAGATTGTCCTTCTGATCCTCAATTCTGTGTCGTACCGTTAGCTTCTGTGGCTGGTTTGGTGCTTTCTGGTTTCACTTCYTATTGAGGTTCCACTTCTTCATTCAGAGGTTGCTGCGGTTCTGCTTGCGTATCCTCTTTCAGTTCCTCTGGTTGTGGCTGCTAAATCTCTTCCAGTATCAGTGTAGGGTTTACTGGTGGTATCTATGGGGGCAGGATCTCATCGATATCGATGATCTCTGGTGGTTGCTGCTCGTTTTCTTCTAGCGGTGCTCGTGACCTAGTTTGAACTCTGGTCAGCCTGGCAGTCGAGCCTGGTTCATTGGACTTCGGTGGTGCCATAGTGGTGAGTGTTGAGCATCTRCTATCTGTAGAGGACTGTGATCTCTCTCTATTAGTTTGAGCTAATTTTGCTCTCTCTGTGTTCTTCTTTTRCGAATAGACAAGTTGCTTCCGTGCTCGTATGCTGTATGGGATCATCCTGAATCTTATCAAAGATGCTTCCTCCATGATGCAMCATAACTGTGGATTCAATGGTAGTTTCGTACTTKCCATTACGATTCTATAACCGTTTCTAGTTAGCGTGTTTAATGTGACGTTCCATCAGTCCTTGCCATGCCTTAATTATGCTTTGTGCTATCCTATCGTCCTGCTTTTGCCGACTTTTCGTTTCCCACTCATTTGTCTTAGGTGTGTGACCGTTACTGTTGCCTTTACTGCATTCGTGTTTCGAGCATCCTATGGCTTTTTCATGGATTTTCGGTTTTTTCTCTTCTTCTTTTTTTTTTTTTTTTACTGTGCGGTGGGTGGTCAACTGTCCTTGTACAGATTTAGTCGACTCTCATTGATCATTCCTTGGAGGTTTGTACATGCTAGATCTCTTAACTGTATAGCTCCACCGTCTGTTACAGATTTTACCTCATATGGTCCTAACCAATGCATTCTCAACTTTCCTGGGTGCTGAAACAATTTGCTGTCATAGACCAATACTATATCTCCTTCCGTGAAAGTCTTCTTCTTAATGTGTCGATCATGCCATGATTTGTCTCTGGCCTTCTGCACTTTTTGATGGAATCCTTCCAGGATTCGGTCTTCCTCCATTGCTAACAACTGATGCAACCTTTCCTGTATCGCGTCGCGTTCTGTCATTTGTGTGATAGCGGCTACGTGTAAGCTGGGTATTAAAAATTCCAATGGTACTACTGCTTCTTGGCCATAGACAAGTTTGAATGGTGTGTGCCCTGTCAACTTCTAACATGTCGTCCTATACACCCATAATACTGCTGGTACTTTGAGATCCCAATCGTCTCTGTTGATGTTATAGATCTTTGTCAATGCATTCTCTAGAACTTTGTTGAAGGCTTCTATTGTGCCATTCGCCTGTGGTTGATACAATGTGTTTTTCTGGTGGTGAACTTCAAATTCTTCGAGCATCGCGTAGATGCTTCTATTTATGAAATGCATGCCTTGATTGCTCATCATAACTCTTAGGCACCCAAACCTAGTAATTACTTGTTTGAATAAAAAGTTGGCAGCGGTCTATGTGCTACAATCCTTTACTGGTATGACTTCCGCCAATCTTGTTAGGTATTTCATCATAGTGACGATGTATCTTGCCCCTATTCTCTTGGCTGGTGGGTTAATAGGTCCCACAAAGTCTATTTCCCATTTATCAAATGCCTGTAGTGTCACTTGCGGTCGTAACAACATCTCATCCCTTCTATTGGGTTTTCCTACCCTTTGACAGACATCGCATCCCTGAAAATATTCTTTTGAGTCCCTATGGATTGTTGGCCACCATAGTTCTGTGTGGAGTACCTTCTACGTGGTAGCTTTTCCTGCATAATGTCCTCCTGCCAATCCCTCATGGGCTTCTAATAAAATCCTTGGTTGTTTGTGCTCAAGCACGTACCTTCGTAAAATGCTATCTGCACCCATTTATATATATGTCTTGTGATCAGTTGATAGTCGGCTGCGTGAACTACCAAGTTCTTCTTCTACGCGGTGGTATAATCTTGTGGTGCGGTACCTGTGCTCAAGTACTGGATGATCTCTATGAAGTAGTCATCAGAAATTTGTATCGAGAATAGCTGTACATTTGAAAAGTTGTCTTCTAAGCTGGTGGGTTCTTCTCTATTTGTGACCCGTGATAGGTGGTCAGGGTCTACATTTAGTTTCCCTGGTTTGACGATTAATTTGAAGTCAAATTCTAGAAATAATAATAACCATTGGTAGATTCTCCCCCCCAACACTGGCTTGTTGACTAGGTACTTTAGGGCTGAGTGATCTGTAAATATCTTAAAATGTTTTCCCAATAAGTAGTGTCTGAACTTCTGAAGAGTGTAAACCATAGCTAGGCCTTCTCTTTCCGTTGTGTTATAGTTCTGTTCTGAGTTGGATAGTTTTCTGCTTGCAAATGTTATCGGGTGATCCAAGTCTCCTACTCTTGGTTGCGCTAAGATAGCTCCCAGTGCTATCCCTGATGCATATACATGCACATGGAATGCCTTTCCCCAGTCCGGAAATACTAATATCAATGCAGTGACCATATTTTCCTTCAGGGTATCTAGACCATGTTGACACTCGTCGTTTCATTGGTACTTTGTATCATTCCTTAGCATTTTTTTCCATTGGTTCTGTGATCTACACATATCTTTTGATAAATTTTCGATAGTATCCTATGTGTCCTAATGTCACTCATAGCTGACAGACTATTTTCGACGCTAGTAAATTAACGATGATGGCGATCTTTATCAGATTGACCAATAGCCCTTGTTTTCATACTATATGGCCCAATAGTATCCCAAATGATGTTCCAAATATACATTTCTTTATGTTCAGTGATATCTGACATTGTTTGCATCGCTCTAGCATCACGCGTAAGACTTCTACGTGGTTTTTCAACAAAATATAGACTATTTAGTCGTCCAGATATACTTCGAGAAACTGGTGGATGAATTCTTTAAATGTTGCGATAACCACTATGGAGAAGATTGCTGGTGCATTCTTCAGTCCAAAGGGCATGACTGTATATTGGTAATATCCCCATTCCATCATGATTGTGCTCTTGTATCTATCCTCCTGTGCTATCTTAATCCGATGGTAACTTGAGAATCCATCGGTGAATGAGTATGCTTCGTGTCCCCCCACATTCTCTAGCACTTCATCCGTGAACGATGTAGGGAATGGGTCATGTAGGCATGCATCGTTAAACTTCCTCAAGTCAACGCATATCCCGATCCCTCTTCCTTATTTCTTGTCCTTTACGACCATCAGGCTTATCCATTCTGATTCCTAGACTGGTTCGATTATGCCGGCTTCAAGCATTCGATCAATCTCCTCTTTAAATTTCTTTTTATATATAGGGTTCAATCTATATGGTTGTTCTCTGATCGGTCTCGCTTTGGGTATGAGAGGTATTTTCATTTCTCCCAGTTCCCCTGCTATACCTTTCATCTCTGTAAATGTTGTAGGAAATAAGTCGCTGTATTTATGCAACAGTTCTGTAATGCTTTCTATTGTTGGGTCATCCCAGTAGTCTCCAACGCTGGCCATTTTGGGATGTTCCATTGTACCAATGTTAACTTTCTTTACCTTGATTGGTTCAGAAATAACTTCAGATTCTATTTGTGGTCCCTTCACATCTCTGTTGCCTTCTACTTATGCAATCTGAATGTTGCGTGGGTTCTCTTCGTCTGATATGTCCTCCTGTACCTAGTAACATGACACTAGTTCCTTGACTGTTTGTTTATTTTGCTGCTGCTCTTTGATGATACATTCTACTTCTGGCTCCTTAGTGAATATGAATCCTTTGATTCATTTAAGAGATGCATCTATGTTGGNTGTTAACTTTCTTTACCTTGATTGGTTCAGAAATAACTTCAGATTCTATTTGTGGTCCCTTCACATCTCTGTTGCCTTCTACTTATGCAATCTGAATGTTGCGTGGGTTCTCTTCATCTGATATGTCCTCCTGTACCTAGTAACATGACACTAGTTCCTTGCCTGTTTGTTTATTTTGCTGCTGCTCTTTGATGATACATTCTACTTCTGGCTCCTCAGTGAATATGAATCCTTTGATTCATTTAAGAGATGCATCTATGTTGGGGTTCTCATGCTCAAATGAGAAAGTGGTGGTAAAGTTTTGCTGCAATGTTGTCCATGTTGTAGTTCCTTTGCGCAGTTCCTGATCTGTATACCAGTTCGTTGGTATTTTTTCTAATGTATGAATAAAGTGGTGAGGCCATTCCTCTAGTGCTGTCAATTTCCACAACGTTTCGAACTCCATCAAGTGTTTCGCTGGTGTCCCTAATCCTTCATACTTCTGCTGTTTTTCTGTGTTGCGTCGAACCTTATGTGCAGTAGCCTCTTACATTGGTACTAGTTTGTGATGGTATCCTTGTGTGCGCCCCACCATCTGGTGGGTGTGGACTTGAGTGCTAATTCTAGTGCTAGTAGCCTCTACTTATCTAACACTGCATCTTTATATTGTGTCAATATTGTTTCCAAATCGTTAAATCCATGGAAACTAGGTGGTTCTGCAATTTCTATGCCTATCCATCGTACTGCATGGTCTATTCTTGCACATCTTCTTGTGGATACTTCATGTAGTCTCTGCTGCCAGTTTTCTAACCCGGTGTTTGAATCCGTAGTGTATGAAGTAATACTGCGCCAACTAAGTACCCCGTATGCAGTTGGGCTTACATAATCCTCCTCATTCCGAGTTGTTCTGTACAACTGGCTGATTTCCTCTAAGTCTAGGCAAGTGGGTTCTACGAAGCTTTCCCCTTCTGATGGATCTAGTGGTGCTATAACCATGTAATATCCGGATTGAAATGTCATTTTTCTTGTCTTCAAATTAATTATGGTCTGGTTTTCAAATGCCCAGTCCAGACAGAGTAGTGACGGGTATGGTGTTGTGCCATCTACTATTTTGATGACTTCAAAATATTCTTTGGTGCACACACGATCAACATCTACTGTTACACCCTTCAACCTCCTGATTGGTAGGACTCTGTGCTGGTTCGCTAGTTTTAATTGGACATTCGAATATCCCAAGGTTAGTTCTCCCATGCATTCCTAGGTTTTCTTGGGTAGTACATTTACTTCGGATCCTAGGTCCAGTAAGATATCTCCCATATTGAAATCCCCAATGTTGGAATTCAATCTGAATTCCCTACTTTTTCGTCTCCTTGTGTGTAGGTGATTGACAATATTTGGTTCTAGATTTTGATCTGTCTCGTTGCTACATTTCTCTAAGATGTTTTGAAATAATTTCACAGATGAAGGATCACTTAATATTTTGATGCATGACTGCAAAAAGTCTTTGATAGTACTTACTTGTCCCTTGAGTGACATTCCTTTGGTATGATGCAATGATGGCGACATTTCATATCCTAGGGCTTCGTGGGATGGTTGGGTAGTGGAAGTCGACACTGTGTCCTTCTTCTGAAATTCTTTTCTGGCTTCCTTAAAAGTCTCCTTTTCTTTGGGCGCATCGAATTGCTTCCTTGGTTTAGTGTTATTCCTTACCCAATGGTTCTATGTAGGTTCTCATCGGGCTGTGTCGTTTCCTGTCTTCATTCCTCCATAGGTGACTATGTTGATATTTCGTCCATTCTCCCTTGCTTCGGCTGAAATCCATTGAACATTCTAGTTGTTTTGGATCCTTTTTTTCTGGATCTTTACTAACAGTGTCAGGCATTCCTTTGTCTCGTGATCTGATGCATGGAAATACATACAAGTTGCTAGCGGCAGTGGGCATTCCATTGCATAATGTACTGGTTGCTGACAATTGTGACATGTGATTGGTCCTATGCAACGTTCGAAGCCTCCTCTAGCTCCTCGTCCTCCTCGATAGCCTGCTTTGTCCCCTCTCGATGCATTATATGGTGGTACCTGGTTGTACTACGCGGTATTATACTGGGGTTGTGCCGAGTTGTACTGTGGTTGTGTATTGTTGTATGGTTGTTGTGTAGTGTTGTACTACTACTATGCAATATTGTATGGAGCTGGGGCTTGATTGAACTATGGCACTGTTGCCCAGTCATCATTTCGGCTTGTACCCTGTAGGCATCCGATGTTCTCTCCCGCATCAACTCCATAGTTTTGCAATCTTTGTCGTCATGGCCTACAGACTTACAAAAAGTGGAATAAGAATTCTTGGGAACTGTCTGGTACTTCTGCATCATCATGCAGTGATAAGGGTCGTGACCCAGTTTCTTGCATATTTCACACCATAATCCTCCCTATGGGAGTGGGTTTGGAAGACTTGTTGCCATAGACTGCACGAATGTTGGACATTCGTTCTTGTGGTGTCCTTCTTGTTTTGCATGTGGTGCACCAAAAAACTTCTCGTTTGTCCTTGTTCTTGTTCTGATTCAACTGAAATGTGAGGTTCTTCAAATCCTCCTTCAATTCTTTGATGGCTGGGTCTATTTGCTGGTACTGGTTCTCTTCCAGCTGCAAGGCTACCTGTAGCGCCTCAACCTTCATTTGAAACTTCTATTGTCGTAAGGGGTATTTTAGGTGTGGGAGTAGTGAGTTGAAAAACAAATGCCAGTGATGCATCTTGGTCATAAGGTATTTTAAATTTCCCTTCAGTTGCTTAAATCTTTGGTCGATCTCCCATACAGACTCTCCTGGTTTTTGTCGGATCTCAATAATTTCATTCATATACTGGTCCTCTGAGCTCAGCTTCTGGAACTCATTAATTAGTAGCTTCTTGATTTCTTCCAGTGTCCTCATCATCCCAAGAGCACTATTTGTGTCTAGACTCATGTACTAGTCTAGTGCGTGGTCTCTTAGCGTGATCGCTAGCTGCACAAGTTTGGTATCTTCATCCGTGATCTGTTTTTCCTCCCAGATATTTGCACAAATGAACAAATGCTTCTTCGGGTCTTCTGCCGCTTATGCTCAAAATTTTGGTAATCTGATCATGGGGTCATGTCCTACCATTCTAAATACTGAATTTCTACCTCCGCTGCGCGGTGTAGATACTTGACTAGTACTGCCTGAATTGGCTCCTCCAGTTGTTTCTCCTGTGGTAGATGTGCTTCTCGCTATCGGACTTCCTCCAAACTTCGGTTGTCTAAATGGTGATGTTCTCTTTGGTGTATTATTCACACATGGGTTTATGGGTTCCACACTGACATTAATATGGAAAGGATGGCTATCTTCTCCTCCTATTCTTGAGCCTCTTGTTTTCCTCTCATAGGTTGCGCGCAAGATTTCCTCAATCTGCTCCACAACCCGAAGATCCTCTACCTCTTCTTCATCGCTTTCCAAGCCCTCCCTCGCGGCTAAGACTCTTTTCTTAGTATTCACCTTATATTGGTCAGGTACTCCACTACGCGTCATTCCAGGTGATGCCAAGATCCACTTAAGCTGGTCGTCATCCATCAATATCGGGTCCAAGAATTCCTCCTCCTTCTTGCCTTTATCCTCTCCTTCGGCCATTTATCCTTCCCTCTGTCAGTGCTTCCCCCCTTCCCCCATGCATGCAAGGAATTTTAACTATCTGCTTCCATCGTCATTACACCTTTTTTATATAGTAGTATTTTAATCAAAGTATACAGTGATCGAATGTACCTTCCGTGAGGTCCGCGTAGAAATTCCTGCTCTGCCCTGCTGTATGACTTCGCTGTGTCAAATGAAAATTTTGTGATGAAGCCTGCCATAATACTATCAAGCCAAAAGTCGACTGCATGGGTGAATTTGTTGTTCACCTGTTGTAACTGGTCAATTTGTATTGGGGTCCAATCTAGCCATCAGATCCGGTTCATCGTGTGGTTATCTTTCAACCTTAGTATCCACTCCTGCAATAGGTGAGGAAAATCAAAGAAAATAACTTCATGTAAATCCGTAAACACATATTTATACAGATATGTGCGAGGCGTCAGGATAGGGTTTCTATTATCTTTCTGGGAAAACTCTAGCTCTTTAGTTCTCAACTAGCCTTTGATTTATGCTTTCGTGGGGTTTCACGGTCTCAACATTCCCTTCTAGTGACTCAATGGTCTTCTAGTTTCGCTCATTTTTTTCCCACATGTGTTCTATCTCATCTACTCAGTCCTTTATTATTCCTCTTACAACGGAAACAGAACCATTTGTTGGTTTTAACCTACCAAACAACTCCACACTACTGACTCGGGGTTCGTATCTTTCAGGGTACCAACAAAGCCTAAACTATCGGCCCTTCTGGTGAACCAGAAGGCAACACAACACACAGAATGCACTGGGCAGTATCACTCGAGATAGCTTTTATGGGTGGCTGTAAGACTCATGTGTTTACAACCTAGGATTGAGTAGGATATAGAGGGTCTGCGTTCTGAGCCATTACTTATGATTTGTATTACAAATTACT
The DNA here is from genome assembly GCA_032191745.1 of Picea mariana. Lineage (NCBI taxonomy): Eukaryota > Viridiplantae > Streptophyta > Pinopsida > Pinales > Pinaceae > Picea > Picea mariana. The sequence continues at coordinate 155,602 of JASDQU010738771.1, forward strand.
GTTCTTTGACCTTCAGGATTTAATAACGCAACAACAATGAACTAAACAGTATAATAACTCATTCCTTCATCGCATTCAACATTTAACTAACAAAAGTAAACATATATATGCATGCATTCATCACATTACATAGGTATTACCTTGGTTCACCCCCTCCCGGGGCTACATCCACAAAGATTTGGCTCTTGGCTCTCTTATTATAGTAGTTTTGCAGTTCTCACTCCTCACACTTACAATTCTCCTTAGATCGGTAAGATCTTTGTGAGGTGAACTAGATCGCACCAGTCTCCTCAACTTGCGATTTGATCCTCGAGATCTACTTCCCACTTAGCTCACTCGTTATAAGTAGTTATCTTATCAAAACATTACATAAAACGAGTGAAACTGTACAATAGTAGTAAATCTCAACCTTCGTAAAATCTCCGAACCTCTCTTTGATACCTGCTTGCCTATATTTATATCTATCAGGCTCTTCAGTCGTTTACACAAAAAATCTTACCAAAAACCCTAACTTTACTATCTTTAGGTCTTCCTTCTCTGCATGCGTTCACTGCTTCCTTCCAACTGTTGCCTCCTTCTTGCATGCGCACGTGCTATGCTTCTTTCCAGTTGTCGCTTTCCTCCTGCACACTTTCTTTCCCATGATTTCTCTTCTAGCTATCATTCTTCTTCGTGCATGTTTTCTTTCCCATTTCAGACTGCTGCCAACATTGCCTATGGTTGTTTGTTGTAGACTATTATAGGAGAGCATTCTTCTAGCATTTTCATTTGTACAAGACAAGCCTAACTCTTCCATAATAATATTCGACATGACACTTGGGCCTGAACCACCGTCAATGAGGCAACAATGGACAATCTTATCCATGATATTTACAGAAATATAAAAGGGGTTTTTTCTTACAAGGTATCTAAAGTTACATACACCTACTTTATTTACAGAAGAATCCTCTTTGTTTACCTCTTCGAAAATATTGGCTACAACGGAAGCTTTTCCTTCCATGAATTGTTTCAGATGCATCTGTTGTTCAGGGACAACAACCATGTCTAGGAGGGTTGCATATGCTTTGATGTTGGCCAATTGATTCAAGATATTATATTTATAAGAGGGAGGAGAGGGAGTGATTCTTGGACTCTTAGGAATTTTAGGAACCTGGGACGTGGAAACGATTGAGGATGAGCTAGGGCTAGAGGAACTATAAGGAGGATCAAATTTACCCTTGGGAGCATAGGATTTTCTCCTAGTGTTAATAACCATGATATCCTTTGGATCTGCAAAGTCTAGAACATTGATAGTAGCTTCTGGTCTTTTACCAAAGATTTTATCTCTGACACTTTTATTTACCTCACATGTGGTTTCTTCGTGGTGCTCCTCGCAAAATTTACACAAACTCCGAGGCAGAATGGCCTTAGGCTGAAATTTGTTTTCAACAAGATTTCTAAAAGGGGGTGTAGAAGAGGATGAAGCCCCAGGGGTGAGAGGGGAGATAGTACCCTTCCGCTAAAATGATATCATGCGATTGTTCATATCTTGTACTAGCTATAAGAGAGCGAACATATCTGTCTGTCTAACTGTTTCTCCCTGGGGTAGACTAGTTCGTTCAAGATGTTCCTCATACTCTGAGCACGTGTGCAGGGTGGACCTGAGATTATCAATGGATTTTTCCTCAAGCCTATGATGGTAGGGATAATGCAATGCATTGTAATAATGCATGAAATCGGCTTGGTTCAGAGGGTGGATAAGTTCAGGGATCTGGTTGTACAACTTGGTGAAAGAAAAGTTGAAAGACTTGATGGTCTCACCATCTTTGTAAGTGACATTATTGTATTCCCTTAACTTCTCGGTTGGGCTTTTATATTTCCCATAAGTGGATCTGAACCAATAGATTAATTCCTCCCAAGTAGACAGGATCTTAAAAGTAAGGTCAAAGAAATCAGCTGCAACCTTTCCTTCCAAGGAATTGACGAACAAGCGCATGCAAGTGTCATTGTCATTAGCCCCTATGTTATGACAAGCATTAGAAAATGTCACCAGGTGTTCATTGGTACTGACGATGTTGTCTCCTTAAAACTTAGGCAAGTGCTCTTTAAACTTCGAAAGTGGGTGAGTAGCAGGTGCTAAGTTAATAGGAGAGGACAAATGACACGGTGTGGTTGTGGCATCTTCTTCAAACTGAAAAAGTCCATACTTTTTAATGACTTTGGTGCGGTTTGTAGTAGATTGGACAGGGATATGGTGGTTGTACAAGCTACCAATCACTGATGATGATGAATATTGGGAAGATGGAGCACTTCCAGTGCCACCAGAGCCACCACTAGATGCCATCTTGTGAATGATAGATGAGGGAAAGAAAGACGAGTTGGATGAATCAGATAAAGTTCTCCTTAGAGAACTTTGTTGGGAAGACAACACAACATTTCTTCTTCCTATTTCAGCAATAGTATTGATTTCAGGTGACAGGCCTCTTCTTCTTCTAGAAGCACAAAAATCTAAGGACATGAAAGAAAGGCCAAAACTAAAGAAGCTAAAGGTTAATGTTGATTTCTAAGCTACCTACATCTATCCTCCAATTGTTTTTGAATGCTAATATCTAGTTCAATTGCTTCCCAAGAACAATTAAGCTCAACACAGGTCCTAGTAGTGTCTAAAATAGTATGAAGCAGGTTCAAAGCAATGATGGTTTGGTCTTGGAGACCGAGCTCAAGATTGGGCTGCCTTGCAGCTGGAACAATCATTAATAGCAAATTAGTCAAAGAATCAATAACAAAAAAAGAAATATGTATCAATGAAAATCGAGTATAAAATTTAACCAGAGAGATATCGAAGATCTCCCCAGTATGGTCGCCAGATAAATGTTGAGGAAGAGATATGAATTGATCTTACTCAAGCATTTTCAGACTTTACTTGGCTAAATAAAAGTAGATGAGAATATCACCCTATGTTTATATCCAACAAAAATAACATCCTAACTCACAAGTATTTATTACGAGTGCTTAGGCTAGTATTTTATCAACAAAAAAAAGATTGCTGGAAATTCACTTTTTATGTAATTTTCTGAATATATCAGTTGTTGAAATAAATGTGAGAACAGAAGTAAAGACACCAAGAGGATAATAAATATAGATGAGACATAAATCAATCCTTTATTTCATTCCAATTCACCAAAGAGTCATTTCTTTACAAAATCTCATACAAAAATCTTGGACCAAATTCAAACTTAGAAATCCCCGATGGAACATACAAAAGGGCCTCTGACAGAAAACCAAAACTAAAATCTAAAAGCTAGATCAACTTGCCACAGATTGCTGCCCACTCGACTCTGTACAATAGCCTTTATAAGTCATGAAAGTTAATTCACAAACACACAATTCTACATAGAATATCAAAGATAGATCAACACCTCTGAAGAACAAGTGTCTGAATGATTTGATTTAGCCCTGAATATTGCTGTCTACAATAAGACCCTGCTATCACAAAAGAGAATTAGTCTGTGATGAATATATGAATGAATGAAAGATAAACTATCTCAACATAAACTCAAAGATAAAACCTTAGCATGCTTGTGCTCCTATCCTCCTCTTGCCCCTCCCTTCCTCTTTGCTTTTAACAAGTTAGAATTGGTTAAAGTAGTTAAACCAACTCATTAGTTAAGTTAATTAAAGACTCAACTAACTTTAGTTAGGGGGAAAGGTAATAATCATAATAAGGGTCATAAATAAATAATAACTAGTAGGTGGGACCCCTTGTGACTCCCTTTAGTTCATAATAATCAAATCAATCACACATAACCATTATTTAAGCAAACACACCTCCCTTGTGTCTCCCATGTGTCTCCCCAGTTGAAGCTGCATCTGACGATCACAACTGTGTATGCAAAAGGCATCCATGAATCTAAAAACCTGGAGAAAAATTTCTCTCCGTACAATCAACAGATGAGAGCTATCAGATAGACATATGGCTCCCTTAAATTGGCTGTCCCGTACCAGCTGTTAGCACATATTATTTATAAAGGGGTGTTTTTCCCTCAGGAAATAACACCATGGAGAAAAGTGAGGAAAAGGGGGTGCTTGTGCAATCCACATTA
>JASDQU010738771.1:186839-212776 GCA_032191745.1 Picea mariana
ATATATATATATATATATATATATATATATATATATATATATATATATATATATATATTAATGAAAATATTGTTTTAGGGCTTGGCCATTCACCAAGAGGGTGTCAGGTTCCCCCCTCAGATTCTGCAACCGATACGTGCCTACCCTAATCTTCTCGGCCACCTGGAAAGGTTTTAACCATAGATTCTGAATCTTAGAATGTTTTCCTTTCGGCTCATTTGCTCTGTCCCATTTTAGGACTAAGTCTCCCACTTCAATTTTTTTTTCTTTATCCTTATGCTTATCAAACCACCTTTTAACTATCTGCTGATGAGCTATGAAATTATATTTTTCTTTCTCCCTTTCTTCTTCCAGCATGAGGAGGGTATCAATTCTTTGTTGTATGACTGATGAGGGTTGCCCTCTCGAATCCTGAGCAAGTTGAAGAGATGGAAGATATATTTCGTTCGGGATAATGACTTCCTGTCTTTATACTAGAAAGTATGGGGAATTTCCTATGGCTTCCTTGGGTGTTACTCTATCATCCCATAAGGCGTTATGGAGTGAACTGTGCCAATTCCTCTGATTGTCTGCAACTATTTCTTTAATATCATCACTAGGTTCTTATTGGTTGATTCTACCACTCCGTTCCCCTATGGATAGTAGTTTKCAAAGTATTGGATTATGATTCCTTTATCCAGAGAAAAATCTGTTAATAGGGTGGAAGAAAAKTAAGCGGCATTATAAAAAATAAGGATGAAAGGCACACCGAACCTTGTGATCAATTGTTTTTCTATGAATTGGATCACCACCTTTTCGTTTACATGAGTAAGAGGGATGGCCTCTGCCCATTTCCTGAAATAATCTGTGGCAGTTAGTGTGTATATGTGTTGTTTTGAAGAAMTCAGTGTAATTTCTCCTATGATATCTAACCCCCATTACTTGAATGGCCTGGAAACGACCACTGGTTGGAGTGGGACATATGCTCTCTTTTCCCTCCCCACACTTATTTGACAAGTTTTACAATTTCTAGTGTATATGTGAGCGTCCTTGAACAAAGTAGGCCAATAATATCCAACTCTCAGTATTTTATGGGCAGTGGTGTTTCTTGCGAAATGTCCACCTGTAAGACCATCATGGAGCTTCTTCAAAACTTTGTCTGCATATTCATGTTCGATACTTCTTAAAAGTACCCCATCATAATTAACATGGAAGAGCACCGAACTTATGAGGCGATATTGTGATGATTTTAACCTGAGGGCTCTCCTTTCCCTTAGATTCAGGTTTTCTGGGCAAGTCCCATCATGCAAGAGATAAGTGAGTTTCTCATACCAAGATTCTTGCCCTGGGGAGACGTATGAAGCTTCACCACACCATAATGCCAGTTCATTATCCCATCCAGGGTCTTCATTTACTTGGTCCTGGGCTTCAACTTCCAGTTTGCGTAATCCTTGTCCCTTAACCAATTTAGCAGGTTTTATATCTAGATCAAATTCTTGGACTACTTCCATCCAGTTTCCTCTTCTCTCCCCCATCTCCTGTTGAGTAAATAGGGATCAGACTGTAGGGTGAGGCACAATGACATTGGTATGGTTCTTAAGGATGTAATATCTGAAGTGTTTCACTACCTTGTATACTGCATAAGCCTGCTTATCTATAACATGGTAATTTAGTTTTACCCCTTGGACATTAGTGCTCATGAATGATACTGGGGCCTCATTGTTGTCATCATCCTTATGAGTCAATACTGCAACCAACGATTGGTAGGAGGAAAAAATATAGAGGAAGAAATATTTGCTAAAATCGGGACTTCACAACACTGGAGCTTGAGATATTGCAGTCTTAATATTTCTAAGAGAACTTTTTCTTTCATCATCCCACTTAAATTCGACACCTTGACAGATCATTTTTTTGTAAGGGTTGTTGAAATAATGTATTTGCAAAGAGTATTCTTATTATTATTGATATATTATTTATAGGATTAATCCCCATTGTGGATTAATCATGTCGGANAAAATATAGAGGAAGAAATATTTGCTAAAATCGGGACTTCACAACACTGGAGCTTGAGATATTGCAGTCTTAATATTGCTAAGAGAACTTTTTCTTTCATCATCCCACTTAAATTCGACACCTTGACAGATCATGTTTTTGTAAGGGTTGTTGAAATAATGTATTTGCAAAGAGTATTCTTATTATTATTGATATATTATTTATAGGATTAATCCCCATTGTGGATTAATCATGTCGGTAATTGTATTAGGACCAAATCCCCTTTTGTGTATTGGTCAACAAACAATTATAATAGGCAGAAAAAGAAGTCGGCCCTGCCAGTGAAGAGACACTTCACACATGCCAGAACTTGTATAAATAAAAGAGGTTAGCACCTAATTTGAACACAACTCACTTGCTCAGTTTGAGAGACAAGTTTTGATCTGTTATCGACAAAGGAGAGAGGGAGAAGAGTGGCACATCTTTTGGAGAGGACTTTTTGTATTGGTTTGAGTTATCTCTTGACATTGTATTGGCAATTTATGATAAGAAAGTTTTTGCTGGGTTTTCTTCCCCTAGAGGGTTTCCCAGGATAAATGCTCTGATACCATGTTAATGTTTATGCCATTATTATAGTTCTTTGCATTTCAATAGATAAGAGCAACATGAGAACATGATCACTGAGAAATACACATTCATAAGAGACACAACCAAGGAATACACACAACGTCTTGCTTTACATCTAACAGCGAGGTCAGAAGTAATGACTCATCTTGCTTCTGACCTCGCTGTTAGACGTAAAGCAAGATGAGTCATTACTTCTGACCTCACTGTTAGACGTAAAGCAAGACATTGTGTGTATTCCTTGCTTCTGACCTCGCTGTTAGACGTAAAGCAAGATGAGTCATTGCTTCTGACCTCGCTGTTAGATGTAAAGCAAGATGCTGTGTGTATTCCTTGCTTCTGACCTAGTTGTTAGACGTAAAGCAAGATGATTCCTTGCTTCTAACCTCATTGTTAGATGTAAAGCAAGATGATGATGTGTTCCTTGCTTTTGACCTAGTTGTTAGACGTAAAACAAGATGATTCCTTTCTTTTGACCTCGTTATTAGACGTAAATAAAGATGATGATGTGTTCCTTGCTTCTGACCTAGTTGTTAGACGTAAAGCAAGATGATTCCTTTCTTCTGACCTCATTTTTAGACGTAAAGCAAGATAATGATGTGTTCCTTGCTTCTGACCTAGTTGTTAGACATGAAACAAGATGATTCCTTGCTTCTGACCCAGTTGTTAGATGTAAAGAAAGATGATGTATACCTTGCTTCTGACCTAGTTGTTAGACATAAAGCAAGATGTGACTGACACTGAGCTACCAACTTAACAGCTGTGACATTGAGCCAGTGTAGTACTGTTATGTGCCAGCCTAGTGCTATGATGAGGTATCATTTTTACTGATACATATTGATGCAGATGATGATGGCATTCTTTTGAGAATGACGATGCTGCCAATGAAGAAAGCTTCCGATGACTCGTAAATATGCTAGCCAATGTTCCAAGATGATATTGATGATACTGTCCTCCTGATGCCACTGAAGATGTAGACCTCTCTTGCCTGATGCTGTTGTAGAATACCCTTCTTGTTAAGGGGGAGTGTTGAAATAATGTAACTGCAAAGAGTATTCTTATTATTATTGATATATTATTTATAGGATTAATCCCCATTGTGGATTAATCATGTTGGTAATTGTATTAGGATCAAATCCCCTTTTGTGGATTGGTCAACAGACAATTATAATAGGTAGAATAAGAAGTCAGCCCCAACAGTTAATAAGAAGACCCAAAAATATAATAAAGGTGGGTTTACCCACCCAGATTAANTAAATAAAGGAGGCTAGTGCCTCATTTGAACACAACTCACTTGCTCAGTTTGAGAGACAAGTTCTGATCTATTACCGACAAAGGAGAGAGGGAGAAGAGTGGTGCATCTTTTGGAGAGGAATTTCTGTATTGGTTTGAGTTATCTCTTGACTTTGTATTGGCAATTTATGATAAGGAAGTTTTTGCTGGGTTTTCTTCCCCTAGAGGGTTTCCTAGGATAAATGCTGTGTCTCTTGTGAATGTGTATTTCTCAGTGATCTTGTTCTCATGTTTCTCTTATCTATTGAAATTTAAAGAACTATAATAATGTCATAAACATTAACAAGGGTTTGATAGTTTCATCCAAATCCGGGGTGAATTTCCTCACAAAATTGATTTTCCCGAAGAAATATTGCATAGCCCTTTTGTTGTGGGGTAATGGAAGCTGAGCTATAGCCCTAATCCATTCTGGGTCTATGTGAATCCCTGCTTGAGATATAATGTGGCCTAACAACTTACCTTCCTTGACACCAAAAATAGTTTTCTTAGGGTTTAAGGATATACCGTATTTCCTACACCTTTCAAAAATCTGGGTTAAATGTTGGATGTGATCTTCTCTGTTCTTTGAATACACAGTCACGTCATCCAAATAGACTACTACACACTTTTTTATTAGTCCCCAAAACGCTACATCCATGGCCCTTTGGAAGGTCGCCCCTGCATTAATTAACCCAAAGGGCATGCATTTATAAGCGAAGGTTCCCCACTTGGTTTAGAAGGTAGTCTTCAAACGGTCTTCCTCTGAGGCTAGAACTTGGTTGTAACTTGAAAAACCATCCAGCAGGGAGAAAATCTCTGAGCTAGACATAGTTTGCAAGAGTTTCTCCATTGGTGGGACTAAGTAGTTGTCCTTTTCTGAAGCTCTGTTGAGATTCTTGAAATCTACATGTAGGCAGATCTCCCCATATTTTTTCCTCACAGGAACCAAATTTTCTACCCATGCAGAGTGTCTAACCTGTAATATAATCTTAGCATCTAGTAATTTTTTTTTAACTCATGACACATGAGAGGCTCCAGGGATGGGTGGTACTTCCAAAGCTTCTCTTGGAAGGGTTTCACTTCAGGCTTTAACATGATAGTGTTTTGAATGATACGAGTATCATAAGTTTTCAGATATTGGTAGGACCATGCAAAGACATCTTGATATTGTCTAAAAAGTTTGAGATAGGCCTTCCTTTCCTCTTTGGACACTGTCTTGCTGAGATTTATATTCTTTGGGTTTTCCGGGGTTCCTAGGTTTATAGTTTCCTGCATGGGACATGAACTCCCCATATTTGCGTTCTTTGACCCTTTAAATATTTCCCTTAGGTCAAAAATATTTTCTAAATTGGCTACTCCCTTCGGTATCATGTGAGACCTTGGTTTGTCAGTAGGTTGATCTGTATGATGATCGGTTTCTGCTAATTCCTCCTAGAATACTTCATCATCAATAGCCAAGTCTTTAAAATTATCCTGATTGGTCAAAAAGTTTATGATCTATTCATCTCCTTCAAAGACCTTCCAATTAGAAATATTGTTGGGTACCGATGGTTTGTAGAGTAGCTCCACAGTGAATTGAGAGGCTTCGTAGCATTCTAGAGGGGATAACCTTGAGGCAACAGTGGCCAGAGAATCAACAAGAGTGTTCTTTGTTATGGGGATCGCTGTAATGTTGAAGGCTTCAAAATGTTCTATTAGTCTATGGACTTCCTATTGGTAATTCCTTAGTTGGGGAGAGTTGCAATGTATAGTGTTCCTTACTTGTCTAACGATGATTTCAGAATATCCAAAAATTTTCAATTCTTTAACATTTAATTCTATGGATTTCTTCAACCCTTGTACTAGAGCTTCATACTCGGCAGTGTTGTTTGTGCATTCAAATTCTAGTCTATAGGACAGGAAACTTTGTTTACCTTTTGGGTCAATGAGGATGCACCCTGCCCCTGAGCCTTCTTGCAATTTAGATCCATCAAATTATAAGGTCCACATTTGTGAATGACAACCGTCAACTTCCTTTTTTATACCACTTTCCTCCTTTCTTCCTATTTGTTTCATGATTTCTAACACCAATTCCTGACAAAAGAGGAATCCCCCCGCCGTCATTAGAAAATTATTTCAGAGTTTTGAGTAAGAGGGATATCAGATGAGAGGGTAGAGAAATTCCAAAAATCGGAGTCTCAAGAATAATTGCCTAGCACGGGAAAATCTTTCAATGAGGGCTCGTTAAGAGTTTCCAGGTTGGTGACCATGTGTTTTAGATATCTTTCCCTATCAATTCTGATCATATTTGTGTGTCCCTTTAATGGAAGCCAAAGGTGAGCCCAGTCTTTACTAAAGTATCCATTTAACTTATTAGACCAATCTCGACTCAGTAGCAATCCATAAGCTTCTGGGATATCTACTACAATGATGTCAATTACATAAACAAATTTGGGGCATGTCACTATTCTGATCATTACATCTTTGAGCTCTCCCATAACCTTCACCTGGGTTCTGTCCAGTTGTATTACATGTTTATCACTTTTGAGAGGAACTTCATTTAATTTTTTGCAAATAGACAATGGCATAACATTGGAGGACACTCCTGATTCAACCAAACAGTTATGGAGGTTTCCATTGAAAACTTCAAATGTCAAAAGGAACAGTGGGGAAAAAGATTTCCCCTTCTTATCTTCAGAGCAGGTGTTCACAGTTGGTTTATTCCTTAGATCTCCAGGGTTTATATTTTTTCCTTGGTCAGTGCTTGTTGTAGGATTTTCTACTGATTTCAATGCTTGTAACAAAATGTCGTTTTGTTGAGGGATTCTACACATGTCCATGATCGATATATTTGCCTTCAACTTTTTCAAGTCTTCTACTATGTTGTAGTCTAGCTTAGGTGATTTTCGTGTATGGATGTTTATAGGATTTCTTCGGGGAACAAAAGGTGCTTTCGGGTGATCGGGAGCTGGTTTTCCCCCCTAAGTTTGGGCTGTAATAAGGTCATTTGAGACTAGTTGACCTCTACTTCATGTTTGCATAGCCAAGACTTCTGTGGGTGGTTCTTGAACCTCAAATAGATCATTGGAAGGCATAGGTAGGTCAAGGTCCCATATAAACATGACTATTTCTTATGGTGGATCAACTTCTTCCTGATCAACAATATTCATAACTGAGCTGCTTGATTGTTTGGTTAGGGAAACCTCATCTAGAAACCAATTGGCCATCACATTCATGGCATGCACCCATTGTGGGAAATCTCTTTCAGAGTGTTTTTCTTGGTGATAGGTACAAAAAGAGTCAGATGCTACATTTCCCAGATCGATGTTTAAATTGGCTAGGGGGGGTTCAATTGCTTTGAAAGGTGGATTTCTTTTAAAAAAGGGTTTATAGGGCCTCTAGACTTGGTTTCCTTCCCCTACACTTATTTTCATGTCTATGATTTCATTTKATAACTTCTTAACCATGTGTTGTAGGTCTTCTATGTCTCCACTTCCCTTTTTAGGACCTTGTTCTATTTGTTTCCTTGGGGGTCTAGTCAACAGGAGTCCTCTCCTAGGAGGAGGTTGAACTTCCTTCTTAACTAATGAGACCTGAMCTTCTTTACATCCATTCATTTGGAATTGTATTGTTTTGGCTTATTCAAAATTCTTAGCTAAGGTTGCTTTGACAACCCTTTTCACAAACATGGAAATAGAAGCCGGGAGAGCATTATCATATACTTCAATTTGCAACTCATGAGTGGGTTTAGCTTCGGGTTGAAATTTGTTTAGGATAGTGGTGAACCATTGATTAAAGTATTTAACCTTCTCCTTTGAAGTCATGGTGGCAGCGAACAACTCGACCATCAAATCTCCTGTAGTGGTTTCTTCTGCAAATTTATCTAGAAAATCCTTTTGAAACTTCGTCCAACTAGTTATGGATCTTACATGTAAGTTAAAATACCACATGGAGGCCGAATTCTTGAAAGTGTAGAGGAAAATACTGCATACTACATCTTCATGTTTCACATTCATCAGTCTGATAGCTTGTATGAATTTTTTGATATGGTCTTCAGGAAATCCTGAGGTTTTAGGGTCAAATTTAGGGAGTAACTTTTCTGGATGCCGGGGAAGGTTATGTACTCATCCAGAGATGGCCAGAGCATCTATGGATAACCAAGGTTGATTATTCTAAGGTGGGTTTCCCCTTTCTTCATTATGATCATTGTTATCTTCCATGTTGCCTGATCCCAAAACTAAGCGTTCTGAGTTAAACCCTTCCCCATTTGAAAAATCGTTGGGCTCAGAGTAGTTTCTGCCTGGTGTTTCGGGGATTAGATTAAGAGGATGTTAAATTTTTGTAAGGGAGAAATATATCAGGTCTTCTATTGTGTGCACAAAAACCTGGTTGGGGATATCAACTATTGGTTTGATTACTTGTTTTCTATGAGGAAGTAATAGAGCTAAGGGAACCGTTCCGATCTGTCGGGCGTAAGCTCTTGTGATCCTTTTGAACTGGTTCAAATCCTCATGAGGAAGAGCGTAAGGTATCTCAAGAAATATATGTTCTTCCTCTTGCTGGGGTGAGTTACTCGTTTCAGGAGTACTCAGTGTGTGTGGGATGTCTTGAGAATGACTAACCATGCATGTGGGTTGTTTTGAATCTACAGGCTATGTGAAATACCGTGTCAAAAATATTGTCATCCATTCATTCTTCATGCCCTCCTTCTAGTGCCAATTCTGTTGAGGGGTCCTAAATCCCTTTAACTCAACAGTAGGAACCAAACTTGCCACCGAGGCCCAAATAGACTCTGCAGTGTTTAATGGTGGAATGGTTTTCCAAATCTTGCGATCCGACCAATTAATCGATGGGATTTATGTAGTGATTGACATGATGTTTTCTTGTGAAATCTCCTCCTTTAGTTCAAACATTCTCTTTTTTGTATTTTCTCTTATAGGTGGGACCAATACAAGATAAAAGCTGGTATAAACCAACTGGGTAACAAAGTGGGAAAGATTGACTACTGGAGAAGGCCGATCTTGGGATACTAATGTGCTCAAACATGCAGACAATGATTCTTACACCTCCAACAAGCCAAGTACTAATACATTAAACTGATGGTGTTCCAATTATTGACTGAGATAAGATTATCAGAAGAAAAAACATACATGTAATAAATGATGGTAAGAAAAATAGTTTCTTTAACTTTAATCATCAATCACATATTAACACAACGATTTAATTTCCATCATTAAAGATAAGAACTATAAAAATATTGAATCAGATAACTTATCAATAGATTCAGAGGCTCTTACTCGTTACAACATCCATTCATGAGATAAAATCAGAAATAATTCTTCTTTAGATTCAATCACACACTCTTTTGAAGAAAACTCAAACTTGTCTCTGGTCCTAAAAATGACTTCTCAATTAAGGTAGCTCTGAAATAGTTCTTTACAAATCCAAAAATGAGGGTCTTTGCCAAAACCATTGACCCCTTTCCGACAGGTCGATCCCCTTATTTATAACATATTATTGACTAAAAATAACTATCAAAAGTGTAGCTAAGTAAAACAAAAAATCGCCACATGGTGATTTCATCTCTCAGTCTTTTAAGAGTCATCAAATGATCTCACTTTAGTGGATGACTCTTCTCATAATCTGACCATTTAACAAAGAGTTCCTTGCACATGTTGGTGTATGAGAACTTGTGTTGGTCCATCAGGGCCAAATGGATCTCCTTTATCTCCACTGCCTGTGCCTGATATTTGACTACTTTAGCACTTAACTGCTGTAGCACTGTCCGAGCATTGATCAGGTGCTCCATGAACTGCTGTACTTGTCTTGGCACCATGTTCATGACCTTTGTTATCTCGAAAGCCCATGATGAGTCTTGTTCGACATGTAATTTGACTATGTCGTGCAAGTCTACAAAGTCATTGGGTGTGCCGAATTCTGGGAGGCTCATGTCTCTCATTGCCCGGTTGATCTTGGTCCAACTCTTTTTCACACTCAACCCATTTCTCTTGGATTTCTTGGTGAGGTTCTTGGGTCATTTTCACTTAGTAGTCGACCGACTTATTTATTCGATCAATGATTCTATCCCTTAGTATCCGAATGTTGTGTTCTTCAACGTCCCATCCCTGCTGAATGACATTGATGTATTCGATCCTTTCCATTTCTTGGTGTGCTTTATCATACCATATTTCCATATCTTTGCACATTGCCGATGCCATAAGGCTGTCTTCTTGGAAATAATCTATTCTTGCAGTGAACATGTGACGCTCATTTGTGAATTTACTGTAGGCGTCTTGGAATTCGCTTCTCAAGAACACTGTGGCCTATGTGGAGTCCCGATAATATTTATCCAAATAGTGTAGATTTTTCAAATCCTTCATCACAACGACAAAATCCTCTTCATCCCTTTTCAATCTATCCAGGGTGGCATCTGTGATTTCCATCCCTGCACAGATAAGCTCAGATGTCTTGGCATGCTCCGTGCTAATCAGGTTTTCCTCTATGGTGATGAGGATGGAGTGATCCAGAGTAAGCCTCCTCTTCTTGGTAGTTCTCTTCATGATGAATTCCTCTTTCAGTCATAGGATATGGCTTGTATATCAACAACCTCATCCATGGGTTCGAGGATTTGCTGATCTCCCCAGGTAAGCATATTTCCTAGGCTCTCGACAATATATATTTGTTCAAGACTGGGTTCTTTAACCTCTTCTGTGTGTTCCAAAGGTCTGACCTATGGTTTTTTCTCATTGAGAAGTAAAGTACCGACTGAAATTGAAGCATTGGGGGCAGGCTTGGTAACTACTTGATAATCGACTATTGAGATGATGATTTCCTGCTATGGAACTTCTTCTTCTTGTTCGCTCGACCCTGGATTGTCTTTCGGGATATCCACCTAGGTCTCTGGTACATCGAGTAACTTAGTTTCTAAGACACTTTCAACCTCCTATTCATTCTTTGGAAGGCCTTGAAATTGAGCATCGGGAGCTAGGGAAGATGCCTTCTCGGGTTCCTTTTCCTCTGTGATCTGCATTGGAGTCACTAAGGACACCTCCAAACTCTCCTCATCATTAGAGATTGTTATTAAGTCGTGGAGGGGGTTTGGTGCACTTTCTCTCCCTGATGTCATTGCTATATCTAGTTGAGCTGAAACGTCCCCTGGTGGTCCGGCCTGTGGTGTCATAACTTTTAGGTTTATCTAACCCAGTGATTTTGTCAATTTGTATTAGCTCTGGGCCACTTGGACCTACCTGACTTTCGATTGGGTTGTCGAAAGGGACCCTTGTCATTAATATGAGGTCCGAGTCGTTCTACAACTGATCAATTACTCGTTGCACCTATTCCATTAGGATCAATCCCCTTGCCTATGCCTCTGGTGTCATAGACAGTCCCCTGTTTTGTACTGGAACCATTAGGGAAACGTCTATTGCCTCTGCCGCTCTGATTTCTTCCCTGGATATGAGGCCTCTTGAGTAGACTATTCTATTTTCATTGTCTATTCATCTAGGCTCATGGCCCTGAACTTGGTCATTTTCGAGTCGACCATCCTTTGTACCGCCTCGTCCTAGTCCTAGGCATTTTCTGTGAAGACTTCATCTTTCAATTTGTCGTGAGCATACGACCAACAGGAGGACACTTGTGAATCTTGTTGCAAGACTAGGCCCTTTGGATCGTGCTTTCGAAATTGGCTCGTTGGGAATCTGAACTCGAGTTGACTCAACCCTTCTTGTTTGGCTTGAGTAGTATCCTTTACCAAGTAGAACCCTACATGGAAACCATAAGGTATGAACGCCTGTTTCATAGCATATTTATCCTACAACAAGCTGGTCCGATACATGAGCCGGTAGGAGATAAGATGCTTTAGTGGCCCCGAACACCCTGATGTAGGTGATGCGCTCGTCCAAATACCAATGGCCTACCTTGGATAATATATTTTTGGCTGTCATCGATAGCCTTGGGCATTCCTTCTTGAAAAGAATAAAATAAATTTGAGTGATGAATTCATCGCAGATGAGAGAGTAGGATTTCTTATACATGTTTTTCCATAGCACACTGAAGTAGATGTGGACCGGGAGTTCTGCAACATGCCAACTTATATTCATGCCGACGAAGACATTTTTGGCGCACATGACATCGAGCAAGTATGAAGTCATGTAAAACGTTGGTGCTTCCCCTTCCTTCTATGCCTGGGCCTGCTACACATAGATGCTCAATTGCTTGGAGATTATTTCTCCCCAGTTGAAGATGCATCTGATGATCACAACTATGTATGGCAAAAGCATCCATGCTTATGAAAACTTGGAGCAATATTTATCTCTGTACAATCGGAAGATGAGAGCCATTAGATAGACATATGGCTCCCTTAAATAACCCGGATGGCGTTGTGGTGTTCGTAGAAATTCACCATGAAGTTTGTGTTTAGATGCTCCTCGGGGTCTCTAAGTTTGTAGTACTTCTAAACTTCTACCGGGAGGAACAAACTGACACACCCACCATTTTCATCATTGATTAAACATTTCTATGTGTCTGTGTGGTCGATGAGCCACTTCAGGACTTCTATGTAGGGAAAAATGGGGGTTCTTCTTGCCACCATATGTAGGTACGACTTTCGTATGTTCGTGAACACCTGGTCGTTGAGCGCCCTTACATCTATATCACTATGTGGGACATATTCTGGGTATTCCACCCAGATGATCTTGTTAAAGAGTTCTCCCCAATGTGGGAGTTCCATCTTGGACCTGGTGCTTGCCTCTCTATCGCCAAATTCTAGAGGCTGGATGTAAACCTTCTTCATTGCTGTCTTAATGATAGGTTCTGACCTCAAGGCGTATTCCAATTGTTTTGCGATCCCTGGAGAGGATCCTTCGCCTACCTTTGGTTCTTTCAACTTCGGTGTCCTCAGCGATCATCTAGTGGTTGGATTTCTTGGTGGCATTGTTCCTCCGAAGCTTGTTAAAAACTGGTTATTTTGATAATCACAGAGTTGATACAACCTTTGAGTCCCTCGTCTTATTCCTTCGGATGCTCCAAAATTATCTTATGCACATAATGATTTCATTTATAATGGCTCAAGAGAATTTAAACAGGGAAGATCTTAACAAATCTACCATCGAATCTCTATAACTTAAATTCATCGTGGGTTGATGATGAAGGTGCGGGTGGTGATGTGGTCTATCAGTGATTTTTAAATGATTGTTTTGATTGGCGCACGAGGTAGAAACTAATGCGGGGTTTGGTATTAATTATCTCCTTAAATGCTCAAAATCCAATTGTATATAATGCTAAAACGTCCCATCGTGTCTCTCTCTCAGTGGGTGGATCGGTAATTGGGGGTGTGCTATGAACGGTTTCATTGATAATATCCTTCAAAAA
The DNA here is from genome assembly GCA_032191745.1 of Picea mariana. NCBI lineage: Eukaryota > Viridiplantae > Streptophyta > Pinopsida > Pinales > Pinaceae > Picea > Picea mariana. The sequence goes on from JASDQU010738771.1 coordinate 200,055, forward strand.
TTTCCGACACTGATTGATTTTACCGTACATTGTTGACATGACAACGCTTACTCAGAGGTGTGAATCAGACTTAGGGGGCCAAGGATAACTCAGGATAGCACTAGACCGTATGACTCTCTTACCTAGTAAAACCACGCGGCGTTAAAGACCAGTGACTTAATTCACTTATATTAATCAGAGTCGGGACTTCCCTCAAGTTATTCATTCTAAAACAAACCTTAGCATGCCGATGCCAAAAATGAATTAGGGATCGACGATCGGGGACAACTTTTATCGTGGTCAAAAAGTTGGCGATGATCCTTCTAGGTTTTCCCTGGTACTGATGAAGCACATTGGGGCATTGACTGTCGAAAATATGTTTTCTCTCTTCGTTAACATATGTCCCCCTTGTATTTTACCGATGCTAAAGGGGAGTCAAATATCGACAATATCCTTATGCAGGACTTGACGCAAACAAAAACTTCCTTTTTTCGATGCGGATGGAGATCGACGCTCGACAACTGAGGTTTTTTGAGTGGTTCTTTTCCTTCTTTGAATTCCTTTCGATGTCGACCCTGATCACATTTGGTGAAGTGTTTGGTTGCTGATTCTTTATTTAGGTGTTTAAGGTCTTTTTATTCATGAAGTTTCATAAGTTCAAGAAATCCTGAATAGGTGTCGATAATCATGGAACTAAGCAAAGACAAAACGTTTTTTTTCAAAAAATGAAATCGAATCAGAAAGTGTAGAAGATCAAGTGGTACCCAAAAAAGTAAAAAACTGACAAAGACTTTTTTAGGGTGTGTTGAGTGCTCAAAAAACCCCTAGTTGAATGGTGGTACAACACATCTTACCATACTGCTACTTGCATGAATCCTTTTGAAGCAGTCTACGGGAAAAATCCACCATCTCTTCTCTCATACATGCCAGGTGTCTCCAAGGTTCAGGAGTTTGAAAAAAATCTCGCCGTCCGAGAGGCCATTCTCTATACCCTCAAAGAAATTTTGGTCATGGCACAAAATTGCATGAAGCAAAAAGAAGATCAGGGTCGTTCTGAACATCAATTCATTGAATGGGGCCATGTGTTTCTTCGTCTGCAACCTTATAAGCCTACTTCACTCAAAGATAAACATGGTTAGAAACTTTGTCCGAAATTTTATGGTCCTTATACAATTCTCAAGTGAGTGGGGCCCGTGGCCTATCGATTAGTTTTCCCAGTCATTCTAAGCTCCATCCCATTTTTCATGTCTCATGCTTAAAGAAAATGATTGGAACTAAGTGCTAAACTCAAACCAATCACCTTGAGTTGGATGAAGTAGGTTCCATTTGGTTGCAAACATAAGCAGTATTGGACTAGTGAGAGTGTTGTCTTCATCAGTGAACCATCAAGGAAGTGTTATTTCAGTGGAAAGGTACAACTCCAGAAGGTATCACCTGGGAGCCGACCACCATTCTAGAACAATTTCCTCATCTCAAGCATTGAGGACAAGGTTGTTCTTCAAGGGGGAGGGCATGTTAAGGACCTAACCTCCCTAACCCCTCACATACTAGATAGAATAATATATTTTCCATGTAATAAAGGTTGATATTAGTTAATAAGGCCAATTTAATAACGTGAACAAGTCTAATGTAAGAAGACTTAATACAAGCTTCCGCTTCTAGAAAGATATTCCTCTAGAATGCTCTTTATAAGATATAATTAGTATAAATAAGAGTAGGAGGCATGAGAAAGTCTTGTCTTGAGAAGCATTGTAATAGAGCATTTCTCTGCTGGAGGTTGCCCCCTCAAAGAGGCAAGTGAACATTGATTCCTATCAATAAAGGTATCATTTTCGGTGTTGTGGTTTTCTACATTCCGTTGTCTGCTAGTATTTCTTGCAATATTTATGTTTTATGCTTATTATAAGTCGTAGTCTAAACGTTCTATGAAACAAATCTTTTTTTGGCGATAGTTTCCAGGGACATTTGTCCGAAATTCGACGATAAATTTTTAGATTCGCAATTTTGGGTGATTATTTCTATATAATACAAGTTCCCTAGGGGTTTTTCAGCATGCTGAACCCATTTTTGCATTCAAAAATGGATTTTAAATAACAAAAAATAGTGATTTCGTGCAAATTATATCACAAGATTCCGACAAAAAAAGACATTTCATAGAACAGTTAGACAACACCTGATTATAATACATCTGGTACCTAACACCCATATCTTGTTGATATTCATTTCCTTCTAAATCAACCATTGTTTTCTCTTTCAATGGTTGCATGACATTTCTAAATCATTGTCCACCATGTAATCTTCAATAAATGATTCATGTGTTAAGGGATCAAGCTGAATAATAACTCCCACAATTGTGATCTTTTGCATGAGTGTCCTTGACAACATATCAACCAATTCATTGCACCTTTCTTATATTTTATAAGCAGGTGCAATTGTTACAAAAATCCCATCCACTTATAATGATTTCTCTATTGCATTTTTTTTGAGTACTACAATGGTTGGTGGTCAATATGGATTAGGGTTTCCTTTCCCAAGAGATAATATTTCCATTTATTGGATAAATGAACCAAATAAAAGAGCTCATTATCATAAGTAGGGTAGTCCAATGCTACYCCATGGAACAACTCAAAATCATAGAAAAATGGTCTTCTTCCTTGCATAAGAATTCCCCCCATGGTGTATCCATTTGCATAACTTTCAATTTTAAAAGTTCACTACAAATTAGGCATGGCCAACAATGGTGGTAAATTTATTTTTCTCTTTAGTTCTCCAAAAAACCTCCTATTTTTTTTCCTAATGAAATCTATTCCCTTTCGTTTGTATGAAATGAAGTGATGTAGTTATTGCTGAAAATGTTGAAATGATCTTCCTCAAATATTGAGCTACTTCCATGAAACTTCTTACCTCTATCGTATTGGTAGGGGTAGACCATTCATTGATGGATTCAATTTTCACTATACCAACCCCTTCAACTCTCCACCAATCACATGTCCAAGGTACACCAATGATTCTTTTTTAGATTCACACTTCTTGAGATTAGTGTTCAGTTGATATTTCTTAGTGTGTTCAATACCCGTTTAAAATGTAAGATGCTCTCTTGCCAAGTAACACTAAATATTAGTATGTCATTCGAATATACAACTAGAAAACAATCTATAAATGGATGTAGCACATCATTCATCAAACACATAAATGATGCAGGTGCATTACATAATCCAAAATGCATAACCAACCATTCATACAAACCTCTTCTTGTATTGAATGTTGTCTTCCAAGTGTCTTCATCTTTTACCTTCACTTGGGGATAACCTAATTTTACATCCAACTTTGTGAAGAACTTATCTTGTTGCAAGAGATCCAAAATGTCATCAATACTTGGCAAATGATGCCTATTCTTGATGGTCATCTCATTTAGAGCTCTATAATCAATGCACATCCTCCAAAATTTATCATTCTTTGCCACTATGATGACAGGTTAGACACAAGATGAAGTACTAGGATTTATGACTCCCTACTCTAACAAATATTGTAATTGTTTATTCACTTCATTCGATATTTCATCTGACTCTAAAATGGATTGTCTATATAACCCAATGTTTAGTAATGGAGATTCTGGCAACAAATGTTCAATTTTCATCTTAGGTGGTAAACCTTTAGGTTTTTGAAACACTTTTAGTAGGATTCTATCAATTATTTAGGCCATTTCTTCTTGTTTTTACATCCCTCCAAGGATGCACCAATCTCCATCTCACCTTCTCCTTGTTGCTTCTCTTATGTAAAAAATAACAATATAAACTTCTTGTTTGTATTTATCAACCTCCTAGCATGGGGTGCACTTATCAATGATAGCTTTGATTTTCTCTTATATCCATGGACAATATAAGACTTCCCATATTTCATGGGTTTGTATTAGTTAGCCCGTCTTTTAAGAACATCCTTAACATATATACAAAGACTCCCCAAAATTACTTCACAAACATTCAATGTGATTACATCTATTTCTACCTCATTAATGAAGCTTGCACTAATATAAAATTTGAATTTACATAGCTTTGTGCCTCTCAATTCCATATCTTATTTGACCCATCTTAGTGGGAATGGATGAGGATCATTGTGCACCTCCAATCAAGTTTCTCAACTCACTAGGATGAAATCAAATTTGACTGTAATCTAGGTTCAAACAAACAATCTACCTTAGTTTTATTTCATTGAATATAAATGTGAAAGAGTCCAGTCATCTCTCTTTCCTCCTTTGGACCAATACTACTAAAAGCTACCTCCCTTTGATTTGAAGTACATGTCACCTAACCTTCAATGTCTGAGTTGTTTTCCTCCCATTGATATCTCTCTACAAACAACAAAGTGTTCTTGTATTGATGTTTGGACTAATTGGGTCTCAACTTAGGATGAAATTTCCAACAACTCTCCTTTGTGTGGCCATCAACATTATAATGGCTACAATTCTTGTTATGGTTTTTATTTTCCGTTGAAACTAGAATTATTTTCTGGCCTCTACCTTTCCCCTTCTTCTCACCCTTTGAGTGTTCTTTGTAGTTTTGTTTGTTTTTCCTCATTGAATTTTTATTTCCACCGACCTCCTTCCATGTACTATGGATGCATAAATCCTCATGAATATCTTAGGTTTGAAAAACATCACTTTTCTCCTAAGGTGATTGTGCAAATATCCCCAATGTTTGATAAGAAATTTAGGGCTCTTAAGAGACATTCATAATTGGATTGCTCACTTTCTGAAGTCAATGGTGAATTCCAACATTGTTTGTCCTTATCTCTCTTTGAGGTAAAACCAATATATCTTTTATTCCTCACAACAAATATGATATATTTGTGACTTAATCATGTCCTTAAAAAACTTCCCAATTTAACACTGGTTGTTCATTGCCCAGTCTTTTAGCAATGACATCACTTTCCCACTACGTCAAAGAACAACCTTTTAACTTCCAACAAGAAAAAGTGATTATTTCTGTTCCGCTAGCCTCATGCACACTAAAAAAAACTCTTAGTTGTTGCAACCATTGATTCAAATTCAAAGCATCTATTTCATTTGCACATGTCTTGATGTCAATATTTGTCTCTACTTTGAATGATTCTTGAGTCTTCTTACATTCCCCCATATCCTTTTTTTGTTTCTCCACCTTAGGTACTTTCATATGTTCATCTCCTTCTTTGAACTGGAGTTATATTCTTGAAGCTTCTTTTACTTCTTCTTCTCCTCTTATACCGAAGTGGTAACACATTCAATAACAACATTTTTCACCTGACTCACTCCTAGTTCCACACAAGACATATTCATGACCATTCGATCCATTTAATTATGCAAATGGGTTATCCTATGTTGGTTCTCATTGGTCTCTATTTCATCACCCATGGTCTATTCTTGATTTGGTTTTCTATATTGTATAGTATTAATTTTAGGTTTAAGGGAACTAACTCTCCACCTTGTTGCAACTTCTTTAGTCTAGTTATCATTCATGAGTAACTTCCCCTAAGGTCAAGGACTAGATCTCTAATACCAATATGATTTGTAATTGAATGCCTATGGCCAAACAATTCACCAACACATATCTTAATGCATAATGAAAATCACTGTAAACGAAGATATTTAATTACCTGTTGTGCATAAACAATCAATGTATTCTTTTTTACAAGCCCATGCTAATGTAAATCACAATGCAATCATACACACACATAAAACATAAAATATAACTTTGGAGAAACTAGTCTTGGGAAAAACTCTAGTTTCAAAATGGTTATGTTCCTCAGGTTGTTATTAGAAATTGTGATTTTACAATTTCTAAGTTTTTGTGGTCATCAAACATGAGGAATACAATTTATAGTGGAAAATTCACTCATTGCAATGAAACTTCTTCCATGAACTAGTGAATCAGATCCTATCTAAGTGGAATTCTCTAATCTCTACGCATTGTGCAATTCTAACATCAACTTGACCTATGGTTATTCTATTATCTCCTATGTTTCCTGATGAACCTCTAGTGAAACCCCCTGCTTCTTTAGTGGTTAAAACCTTCTCCCATCTACATCATCCCTTTTACATTTGATTCCCAAGGTAGGTGGAAGGCCAATGACCTTGACAATCCATTTCCACAGGAAGAAACTACAGTGCATGAGGCATTGATCCACTGATTCATATTCTACTGAATTCAACCATTTTTGTTTTTTCTTTCACTGCCATGTGGCACTATGTGATTGGTCAAAAGGGCCATGTGTCAACACTCTAGGTGGTATTATACTTTTCTAGTTAGGAAGTGACCTTCTAGTCTTGAGGCACCTACTTTTGTTATACAATTGTATTCATGTGAAGGAAATATTGTTTTATGCTTCACATGCCTTTTCCTTGACTCATATGCCTTATGTCTTATTTTGTTAATTCTTGGTGCCTTCAACCTTGTTTCTCACGTGAAGTGTAGAGGGTAGAGGGTGGAGGTAACACTCATTTATAAGTATACATGCTTCCTATCTCATCAATAGCTTTGTGTGCGCCTCCCAACTCTACATAACCTTCCTTTGGAAGCTCTGTATCTTCACACAATCCATAACATAACATATCCTTAACTCTGCACACCCCTTTTGCCTTACTTTTTCCAAGCCTTTTGTCTTATCTTTGTGTAGAGTGTGGGGAAACAAGCTCCCCTCCTCCTACCCATACCTCTATATTATTTTGATTTAGAATATTTTTTGGATATTTCTACGAACTTCTCCAAGACAATGATAAGAGGGCTTCCAACGAGGCTTCTAAAACAAATTTCAAGCACAAAAATCCACAAGGGTTCTTGAGTACAAAATAAACTGGAGGAATAAACACATAACAATTTCAATTCTTCAAGGATCCATTTGGATCATACATTTCCTATGGGAGGATTTTGGTCCCCAAAAGCTTCTAAGGAAATATTATGAAATTTGTTCACAATTTGGTTTCTCTCATACCACTTAAATTTCCTTGGGATCTATCCTTTGAGACAAATTTACCAAATTTCTTAGTATCCTCTTTGAGTCACTCGAACCTTACTTTGCAAAAATATGTCCTCCTCCCATTCTTCAAGTGAATTTAGTGCCAAATATTCCATTGTGTATGGATTCTGTTCTTCTTCTCCCCCATCCAACAATGATGGTTCAAACAATCTCAATTCTCTACATTGATCAGTAAATACATTTCATATACTGAGGGAGGTTTAGTTTAAAAAAATTATCATTGAATTTCTTAATGATATGAAGATGTTTATATTTTAGAGGCTTCAACTTCTTGTCTATCCCTTGTAGGTGTTATTTTTCTAGATAAATCCACGGCATGTACTAAACATAGAGTTTGCGATTTGTTTTATGCTAGTCATGTCTAAACATATGCTTCTATTGAATCTTCTCAAGCTTCTCCTACACTTTCAAATGAACTTGCTTGATCTTATCTATGAACCTATTTATGTTTTTTTGTCTTCTCTTATATTTCTTGTATGTGTTCCTTCTATTGTCCATAAACAACATCAAAAGGTGAGGATGGAAACTAACCAAAACAAGTCTCAAAGGGATATTTTTGGGTGCAAGAAAGAGTTACCATGTTGTAGGAGTGTTGAATATAAACTAGTTGTTCATCCCATGTCTCAAGATGCTTGTTGTTTTATCCTATCAACAATTGGACAAAGTTCTATTCACAAATTCAATGTGCCCTTTAGTCTTAGAATAAAAAATAGTAGATTTCTTCAGCTTTGTAAGTCCAAAAGTTTCCCCCAAAATCTATAGTCCTAATTAATCACTATTGAATTTGGCAAACCAAAATGTACCTATACATTGGCAAAGAACAACTTTGTTGCTTCATAGCATGTAATGGTCTTCTTAGTGTTAGGAATAGGACCGCAAGGCAATAATAAAAAGACAAATAAAACATGAATGTGGAAATAAAACACAGAAGAACACAATACAACAAAGACACTGATATACATGGTTCACTCGATATGGGCTACATCAACAGAGAAATAGCCAATCCTTTTTTTATTCTGTCCAACAAAATGAAGGGATAACACCTACATTGTAACTGTACATCATTCACTTTCCAACTGCCCCATCGAAATTGGATTTATTCTCAAATCAAAAACATGCTTCACCTCTTTTAACAACCATTGGTTTCCATTCTGTAATTTTATCTATGTATTTTCCTTTCCAACAATTTTACATGGTTTATCATCTCCGAAATAAAATTGTACAAAACCACCTTGAACATAGTCTTGAAAATATTTCCTATGGAGTGTGGCATGAAATGAAGCCCCTAAGTCTACCACCAAAGAATCAATAATATTATCTAATAAAAGGATTAAAGCATCTTGCAACACATCACCTACTACATTTTCTTCCTAATTATTATCTTGTTTTCCATCTCCTTGTTTTCCTTTTAGAGGCCAACAATATTTATTCAAGTGTCCTTTCTTCCTACAATGCCAACACTCCAACTTCCTCTTTGGATTTGGATATGTCTTTCTTAGACTTCCCATGATTCCCTGGGMTCTTTCCTCTCTCCCTTTGTCTTCCCCTATTCTCCACATTCAAAGCATTATCTAATGTCTCACCTGTTCTTTTATGTCACATTTCCTCACTAAGGAAAACACCAATAACATAATTAAACTTTAAAGTTTTTGAAATAGAGACATAATTACTCATAGCCGTGACCAAGCCCTTCCAATTTTTTAGCAATGAGAACAAAATCAAAAGATATCTAACCTCACCATCAAAGTTTACTCCTACAAAACTTAATAACCAATGACCATGTTAAAATCATTTAAATGATTAGAAATAGACCTACCTTCTGACATCTTCATATTAAATAAATGCTTCATAAGAAATTCCTTGTTGGAGGCTGACAATTTTTCATACAGTTTATTCAATGCCTTCATTAGATCCTCCATTGTCTTTTCTTTTGAAATGTTGAAATCCATTGACGATGCTAGGCTCAACCGTATTGTTCCTAGTGCCTTTCTTTCAAGAACCTCTCATTCATTTTCCTTCATAGTCGTCGACTTATTTGCTATTCCACCCAATGGTAGGAAAAAGATCATTCTCATATAGATAGTTCTTCATTTTCATCTTCCATAGCTGTAGTTTTGGTCGTTAAACTTCTCGACCTTAAACTTTCCTTCTTCCACCATTTATCCCACTCGAACTAGGAACCCTCCTTTCATGCGAGTTTATCAACCAAATAAACCTCGATATGATACCAATTTCTAGGAATATAATTTTGAAGCAATAATAAAAAAAACAAATAAAAAATGAATGTGGAATTAAAATACATAAGAACATAATACAAAGGAGACACTGCTATACATGGTTCACCCAACATGGCTATGTCCATGGAGAAACGACCGGTCCTTCCTTTATTTTTTCCAACAAAATGAAGGGATAATACCTACAACACATTTGTTGCAACCTCTTCACTTTCTCACAGTCTCCTCTCTCAAAAACACAATACTCTCTCTCATATTGTTTTAACTTCACCATCACAATACAATATATAGGATACCACAACATCCAAAATCCCTAATCCATTGACCTAGATTAGATTATAACCTTAATTCCTTAATCAAAATTAGAAAACTAGGGAATGGAAAAACGTTTGCCAAAACTGCCAAAACAAACATGAAAAACCGCCCAATTTTTTTGCTCAGGGGCTCTGCCTCGAAACCCTTGGACATGGGGGGATACCACCTTCCTTGTGACCCCCATGTTGCACCTGGTGCAACGTAACAACATGTGGGGATAATCATGCAAAGAATATAACACAAATCCTCATGAGATATTGAGATCCAAACACTACTGAAGCAATACCTCTGAATTAGGAAGATAACCAGGATCTAGAACCAACAATTAGAAGGGATAAAGACATACATCTTGATAAATTGACACACAACCACTAATAGGTAGTCTTGGCCTTTTGTAGACATAAACAAGCCTCCAACAAAATATGTAAAGATGCTTTCCCAAGGTTTTCTTGGCATTGGTGATTGCATGTACAAGCCAAAGTTCCTACTATTGGATTATTAGTTATAGGAAGTACACAACCTCTCATAAACTTTTGAAACTTTTTCTTTACATCTTAGGAAATAAACATACCTTTGTATATTGCAATATTCTTCCTAAATCCATAGTGCCCAAAACATTGAGAAGTATGATCTTCCCTAATCAACTTAATTATCCTTCCTTGGAGTATTATTTGTTCAATTTGAGGCCTATGTTTGCATCGATGTCCAACAAGGGGTCCACTTTAGTCTAAGCATTGGAATTTTCAATTCCTATAAAGGAGGAGGTCTTACCTGAAGTGTTGTGCCAATACATTAATGGTTGTGTATGGATTAAAACAATATGACTAATGTAGTCATTTTCCATCTTGATAACCATACTTAACCAATAACTAACACTATAGACCTATGAATATCAAGCCGCACCATCCTACCCATTCAACTCTAGAACATTACCATGCAATTCATCATTTATCAAGCATAATAACACACCATCTATATGAAGAAAATATTATCATGTAACACAACAAATAAGAACAAAAGTAAACAACATCATCACCATTCAACAAAAAGGAAACCAAAAATTCAAAGGGGGCCTCATTCCATTCATTCCCACTACTATCCAATACATTATTACATAACAATATTTCATTCACCATGTCAAAAGAAAATAATTTATTACCCAATATATAATATCCTCTACTTGACTCATATTTATTCAATATCCAACCCTCAATTAGGTTGAAGCCTCTACATTTATAAAATAGTGCCCATAGGCTAGAGGACTCATTCAAACTAAAAACTCTATTAGCTCAGTCCTATTTATTCATTCATGAACTAGTTGATATCATTTCTAGATTTGGCCAAGTGTCTTTAGTCTCATGTCACTCTACTTCTTCCATCATTAGCAATCACACATAATATCCTGGTTTCTATCTTTGTTACTGTTTATTTCTATTAAAAATGTTCATTCTTGACAGTGCAACTCAGATATCTCTATCTATTGATTCTATTCCAATGTGTCCTCCATCGAGACAAAGAACCCATCAAACCCTAAACACACCTATTGACTTTCTCTTGAGTCAAATCTAGCTTGTTTCCCCAAACAAAGGGCCCGACTTTGGGATTTGCTTCAAAACTTATTTTTTGAATTGAAGAAAGGCCTTCGATTCCTTCATCCATTTCCTTCCAAAATTGTCATCCTATCTAGGTATGCTTGTATCTTGTCATGGTCTGGTTCTCTGGGCTAGTTCTATTGGATAATGGCCCATTCATCTTCAACAAAATTGTGTAGTCTCTAAAGTGTATTATATCATTCAAGCATGATTGGCCTAAGTTGTCGTAGTTAGGTTTACACTCCCTATGATGATTAGAACATACTGTCCAGTTCCTCATTTTCCTTTTGAATTTCTTGGATTTTTCTCCTTTCTGGGTTGGCTCCATTAGTTTTTCATCCTCATTTTGCATCTGAACCATACTCTGCTGTAATTCATCAATTGAATTTTCCCTTTTCTTGACAACTTGCATCAAGTTCTGGGAAATGATATACATTTCTTTGCATTGCACAGTCACAACCTTAAATTTCTCTTTCACCTCTTCGACTGAATGGGTGATTGGATCATTGGTGTTCATGAGTTGTGATACCTTTTCTTCAATTTTGAATTTCTCCATTACTAGTGACTCTTGTAATGCATGCTTTCTCTCCCTTATATGCGATATTACTCATTGTGTCTTATTTGCCATACCCGCTAAAGGGTCTTCAGGTGTCAAATCTATAATTTTTGGATCTTCTTCATGTAATTCCAACCATGTGAATGAACCTAGTTCTAACAACTTCATTTTCATTAGCCAAAAATTGTTTATCGTGACACAATGTTTTGCATTGCTATTTGGTGTCATCCAACTATATATATAATTGTTGATTTCTTATGCATAGTTGTTTATTATCTCGCTCTATTTGAAGAAGAAAATTACTGAGTTCATTATATAAAATATAGTGTTGCCAAATCAAATATTCAGTAGGAACTTGGCCAACATTTGATGGTTGAGATTCTTGTGAATGTAATAGTGTAGTTGAATCCATTTGGGACAAGGGTTGTTCATTAATTTTTGATAGATCCACATGACTATGTGCCTTATTATAATCTTACCATGTGCTCTCCTTGAGACAATTAGTTGCATTCCCGATTCATTTTTGTACATATGTTGTGATGTACTATAGAGTGTTAGAAAATTGTTGGCATGCCTTCATGAATTATTTCTAATATTCTTTGTCTTGGGTGAATTAAGAGATAATCTTCATCATTGTTTCATGATTTGTGTAAACCACTAGAACCCTAGGTGGATTATCCAATCATGACAATGGAATGGGGATGACTAATTCTGAAGTGTGGCCTTGATTTAGGGGCACATATTTAATCTCTTGATTTTTATATTCTTCTTCTTTTCAAACCAAGTTAAACCCCATATCTAAGATTTCTCTCATCGTATATTTTCCTCGGGATCTCTCTCATCTATGCTAATGGTTGTAAGCATGTGATGATCCAATGTGCTCAACGTTTCCTGTTTTGTTTCCCTTGTTCATGATTCTCATCCTAGTTGCGACTTCCACTTTCCTTTTGTTCACTTTGTGTCTATTGACCTTCAATCGTGCCCCATAGGGTCCATCTCAATAGTAGTCCCAACCATTGGAGAGTTTTGTTCATCATT
>JASDQU010738771.1:222765-244673 GCA_032191745.1 Picea mariana
GGTATGTCAACCATCTCTCTTTAGTTAGTAAATTCAATATCTAAAACTTAAGGAAAGCGTCATGTTCTGGTGTGTTTTGTTCTAGATCCAGGTGGATCTAGAGAGATATGTTAGTGTCCGCACCTACCGATTAGTCCGATAAAAAAATTGGCGACTCTACTAGGAAACAATCCGTTCCCTAGTGGAGTCACCAATTTTGTTATCGGACTAATCGGTAGGTGCAGAAACTAACAGATCTCCCTAGATCCACCTGGATCTAGAAAAAAACAGGACAGGACATGAATCTTTCCCTAAGTTACAACCATTGAATTAGCTAGTAAGGAGGAACAAGTGACATACCTTTGTATCACTTTCTTAGGTCTCTATTGCTCCCACTTCACTCTGGTGCTCTCATGAGGTCAAGACCAAGACAACACAAACCAACCAAAGTGAAGATAGCAAAATTTATTCAATCATCGACTTATGTTAATGATCAAGGAATTACATAACAAAGTAAGAATGACTTTATGGGAAAAGGACATGCCGCTGTATCATATTAATTGAAAGTAGAAGATACAACGTGATCGCCTTGATGTTGCAAGATTTCTTTCAGTGACTCTTGGTTCCAACACACACACTTGCTCTGTCTTTGCATGAAGAAGATCCAATTCCTCTTGATAGACCTACTAGAGTCTCCAAGCTTCTGTTCAAGCTGGGTTCTTCATACAATTCCTTCACCAATTCTCCGATTAATCTTGCTTAACCTTTTCCATGAGAATCCTTTGAATATATAGGAGAGAGTGAGATGGTTACATGGATGAGAATGATCCCACCAAATCAGGGAAACTAGTAAAATGATAACCATACGAATGCCAACCCATTTTCTAGAAGATTCTCTTCTAGAACCCTCAAGACTTCTTCTCTTTTCCAAGTTCAAAAACAAGTTCGCACCCTATGTATAGAGCACAGTGCGAGAAGTTCGCACCCTAGCTGAAGGTGGCCTACAAGAATGGGTCATTCTCGTGCCCTAGGCTATAAGCAGCTTGCGAACTCACTTTGAAAATATGTTTTCTGGAAGGAGATAAATGCCACTTTTCTCAGGAGAAAGTTCCTTTTGGGAGCCTGAGTACACCCTTGTTAATACATGTAATCTCTCTTTCACATTTAATATGATACAATAATATGATTCTTTCCTATAAAGCTTGTTGTGTTTTATTGTATGATTCCTTAATCACATACATAGGTTTATATTGAGTTTATGCTATTGCTATCACTTTGGATGGTTGTGTTATTTTGCAGGTTCATCATTGTATGAGCGTTGGAACGGAGCTAAGATGGCGATGGTGAGAGGAAGTGGCGTTTAAATGGTATGTCACCCATCTCTCTTTAGTTAGTAAATTCAATATCTAAAACTTAAGGAAATCGTCATGTTCTGGTGTGTTTTGTTCTAGATCCAGGTGGATCTAGGGAGATCTGTTAGTGTCCGCACCTAACGATTAGTCCGAACTTCGTTTTTTAGCAACCTGTGAACTTCGTTTTTTATAGGGTTTTTACAAGGGAAAATGCAGCTTCTTTTCTCAGGAAAAGTTCTCCTCCCTTCTCTCTTCAGGAACTCAGGCCACTGACCCCTATGAAGGAAACAGATAGGTTTACATCATTAACGGTCATAGGGATGATGAAAACAATGTGTAACAAAGAGCCCCCCAAAGTATGAAGTTAGAATAGAGTGATAGCTGAAATACTTTGTTGAGTGTGTGTAGGGAACAAGGAACAGTTGGTCGGAAACCTGCCAACAAACAAGAAAATACAGTACAATAATATATCATTGCTGAGGTAGGCATTCCCATACTCAGAATAAAAATGACTCAAAGCATAAATGCTGACATGCGAAGATCCATGATCAAGAAGACTTCGAGGATAGTTTTTTGCGTCTCTGAGCCAACCTCGTTAAAAAATGAAATAGAGGTCTTTGAGCATAGTTTTCTAATTTCAAGCTCATTAAAAAATGAGACCACTCCTGAGAATATTTTTTGCATCTCTGAGGCAACCTCGTTAAAAAATTAAACAGAGGTCTTTGAGCATGATTTTCTGATTTCAAGCTCGTTAAAAAATGAAACCAGACTTGAGCATAGTTTTCTAATTTCAAGCTCGCTAAAAAATGAAACCACTTACGAGGATATTTTTTTCGTCTCTATGGCAACCTCGGTAAAAAATGAAACAGAGGTTACGAGAATAGTTATTGTTTCTATTTCAAGCTCGTTAAAAAATGAAATAGTTTTCCCCCCTCTCTGTTTGAGTCAAGTCCTTAGTCTAGTATTTGAAGCTTCATTTCCTCCGCCTTTGTCGTTGGATGAAACGAAGCTTGGGGGTAATACTCTCAGCCTCTGGACTTCATGCTGAAGTAGAGCCACTAGCTTCTTAAGCTGGGGGCTAAGTACCAACCATCCATGTGTTATGTGTTGGGAAGTCACAAGCATAGTTTTATATGGTTCAAGATTGTGTAAAAGTGAAACCACTTACCTCAAGCATAGTTTCCTCTGGTTCAAGCTTGTGTAAAAATGAAACCAGGTCCAAGCATAGTTTCCTTTGGTTCAAGCTTGTGTAAAAATGAAACCAAGTCCAAGCATAGTTTTGTTTTGTTTTTAATCTTGTGTAAAAATGAAAACAATCCCGAGCTTAGTCTTTGTTCTTTCTCATGCTCGTAAATACATGAGAATAAGTTACCGAGATTAGTTTTTGTTCTTTCTCATGCTTGTAAATACATGAGAATAAGTTACCGAGCTTAGTCTTTGTTCTTTCTCGTGCTTGTAAATCAATGAGAATGTAACTGAGAATACTTTTATCACTTTTTCGGACTCATAAAGGTTATACAAAAAAGGAACCCACTGGAGTTCCCTTTAAGCTCTTTTAAGACTCTCTAAACATGAAAAGATTGCCGAGCGACTTTGTTCTTTTCACGCTCGTTAAAGTATTTGAAGAAAATGTCTGTTGAGCGATAGTTTATCTCTTTTCCGGTCTCATCATACTACTTTATGAAAAAGGAACTGAGAGAGTTCTCTTTAAGTGTTTTTTTAGACTCTATAAACATAAAAAAACCCTTGAGTTTTCTTTCTTTGGACTCATAAAACAAACATTGAAAGACCTATATGGGACTGAACCACTCCTTCCTAGGGTTCATTAAACATACTCAGAGGGACTCATCCGAAGGATGAGATTACATTACAAGCATATGTTATCCTCCTCAAGCTTGTGTAAAAATAAATAGGTACTCGCCAGAAATGGTGGTGGAAAAAATTGGAAAAGAATTATGTCTAAACCTGTATTCCATGGAAGATTTGCTTTTGAGCATGACACTCTTTCACTCGCCTTGTGTCTAGGTTGGAAAATCCCCTCATCTCTTGGTCATACTCCTTTATAAGATTACAAATTGGTCTGTGATCCCTATTGTTGAGTCATTATTTTCCAAGACAGTTGTCGTGTCGTCAATATGTTCAAAAAGATGTCCAACCTGAAAAGCCTTCTATTGCGTTGGCCATTTCTGTAGTCCTTAAGCCTTCTATTGTGTCGGCCATCCTTGAGTCAGTCCTAAATCACTTTTTACTCTGATCTACATCAAATCCTGTTACTTGTTTCATGTCATTGATGGGGGATACATTAAGGCCCTCCTATGATGAGTCTTTTCCTGTCGACTTCAACTCATTATCCAGGAATTAGACTTAGAAACTAATTGGTACCTTGGAACTTGCATGCCTCAATGGCAGGTTTCCNGGAGATTCCACCGAGTGTTCGACCTCATCTCATTGATTCACATTTGTTGGATTGTACTAGAGTACCTTGGAAGTCATTGACATTAATGGTGATTTCCCTCGCACTTGTTAATGGTATACACTAATGACCGGTAATCAAGTGGTTTCTACCATGTTCGAATTCGACACATGTATTCACATGGTTAGATTCGTACTATAGAGTGGCGGAAATGAAGACCCTGGATCTTTTCTAATAGATTCACGTTGCGTTGGAGTATTTTCAGTTTGTACTATGGCATGGATCCACAGTGTGTGTTTGCTAGCCATGACTTGTCTTACTTGACATGGATATTTGCATGTCGGCATTTATGCTTTGAGTCATTTGAATTCTAAGTATGGGAATGCCTACCTCAGCGATGATATATTATTGTACTATATTTTCTTGTTTGTTGGCAGGTTTCTGACTGACTATTCTTTGTTCCCTACACACACTCAATAAAGTATTTCAGCTATCACTCTGTTCTAACTTCATACTTTGGGGGATCTTTGTTACACATTATTTTCGTCATCCCTATGACCGTTAATGATGTGAACCTATCTGTTGCCTTCAGAGGGGTCAGTGGCCTGAGTTCCTGAAGAGAGAAGGGAGAAGAACTTTTCCTGAGAAAATAAGTTGCATTTTCCCTTGTAAAAACCCTGTAAAAAAGGAAGTTCGCAGGTTGATATATAGGCAGGGTGCGAGAATGCCTGATTCTCGTAGTTTGCACCATAGCTGGGCTACGAGAGGCTCACAGGTTTCTCTATAGGCAGGGTGTGAGAATGCTTACACGTGTGTTATCCGCAATTTTGGTCATTGTGATGATATAATGATAATGGCATGATGATGGAATAATCAAGCTCTTTACCAAGAACATTTCTATGAGAAAGGTTACACTTATCAGCTTCCAGAAATCATATTTTAAAGATAGTTCGCAGGCTGCATATATACTCTCCTACGAGAATGCCTAATTCTCGCAGGCTGCATTCAGTTGGGGTGCGAACTTCTCGCACTGTGCTCAAGGTTAGGGTGCGAACTTGTTTTTAAAGGAGGAAAATGGATAAGTTCTCGATCCTTCTAGAAGGAATCTTCTAGAAGGGTGAGTTGGCTTTCGAATGGTTGGCAAAGTACTGACTTTCCAGATATCTTGGGATCATTCCCTATCCAAGTAAATAATCAATCTTCTTCTATATATTGAGGAGATTGGTCATGGAAAAGGTTAGAAGCAAGCTAGCAAGAGATTGATTGGAGAATTGGTGCAAGACTGTATGGAGGACTGATGCTACAGCAGCAAGAGACAACAAGCAAGGTCATCATATGTGGTTGATTTTCTTCATGCATGAGCAAGTGTGTGTGTCGGAGCTAGGAGCCATCGAAAGGAGACCTACGACATCAAGGCTGAGGTTGTAAGTTTCACTTTCAATTAATGCAATATAGTAATATGTCCCTTTCCCATAATGATGATGTCATCTTATTACATGATTCCTTGATCACATGTATAGACTAGGTATTGAATATATTAATCTTGCTTGTACTTCGATTGGTTTGTACTGCTGTGATTGGACGACACAAGAGCATCGGAGCAGAGCGAGGAACAATAGAGATTAAAGGAGAGCGTTCATAAGGTATGTCCACCATCCATTTCTCTTAGTTCATTCAATAATCTAGATCTAGGGAAAGAGTAGTATTCTGTCACATTTTGTTCCAGATCCAGGTGGATCTGGGGAGATTGGTCTGTGTCCGCACTCATGAATTTATCCTGAAACAAAATTGGCGACTCCGCTGGGGAACTTATCCCTTTTGTCTTTATGGTTTTTTGAACTTTCTGTGGCCATTTGCTCTATTTGCTTTTTTCTCCTGATTTGTAAATCTCTGAGTTCTTAGGATACCCTGAGAGATCTTCTGGGTCAAAAAGTCAGTTTGAATTTTGCTTGATTTTTCAAATTTTTCATTACTTTAAGGGATTCTCGCACTGTCACCATTAGCAGCCTACGAGAACCACTGAAGTTCGCAGTCTGCACATGTATTTCAGTGCGAATAGTTCGCACTCTGCATCATAGTGGCCTGCGAGAACACTGGCCTGCGAACATCTTTTTGAAAAATTTTAAATTCAAGTTTTGATTCTTGCAATAGCTCAGTAAGGTTGATTTACCTCTTTTTTGACACTTTGTCTCACTGGTTTACATATCTTTTGCTTCACTTGCTTGCTGGATATGACCTAGGGTTTTTAGGCTTTTCTTGCTTTGGTAACTTGACTTTCATCTCTTGGCCTTTATTGGCATTCTTCTGCTCTCTGATTACTGAAGTTGAATGTGTCGTGTTGGTTAAGAATTAGTGATTGATTGGAAGTTAAGAGTTTGGTGTTTCTTATTTGATTGTTGGTTTGAAAGGAAAAATTTCATTTGCATTAAGAAACTCCTTGGTTTGCTTTGTGTTTTTACTATCATTGAAAGTCTTGGTCGGGTTGTCATTGATTGTTTGGTATTGATGATTTGATTTTCTTTTCTCGTTCATTAGAGTTCTTCTTGGAAAGTGAACCACTTGTTTTCTTTCAAGTTTTGTTTTTGCTTTTGTTGCAAACATTGAAAATCAAAATTGTAAAGTTTTTAACGTATTGAAGTTTTGAAAAAGACATTTAGCAACTGTTCATTGATGCATGATTATTTGCATTGGTCTCTGAAAGGAAATTGAGCATTCATTTACATTGTAGTATTCATATTGATTCAGAAATCGTTCTCTCTCTCCCATAACTAGGATTCAACGAATGAAAAGATTATATTTCATCATATCCTTGCATTATTTGGGTCAGAGTCACACTTCATGAGTTTCATTTCCGTTGCCTTTGAGTAAACAACAACCATTAAAAACTTCGCATAATATTAAAATTGATCTAGTAACTCTTTTCTAGGGCTCTTTTACACCAACATTTAGCTAGGCTAGTGCTTTGGAGTAGGAAGAGAGACACACTCTCCAAAAGCTCAAAACACACAATAACATCTTGAGTTAGGGAGTGTAAAATTCCATTGACCACATATTGTCCTGGGAAGCCCTTCTAACACAAGGGTCAAGCATTAGGTCGCATTGGCGTTGGCATAGATACTAACCTGCTTTGTTGACATCAGTGTAGAGATTTCACGTATTACGGGGGTCACTCCGAGGTATACCCACAATTATGAGTGGAAGCCTTTGAGTTGATTTCGGGCTAGATACCCTGCCTTTGCGTGTGGATCGGACTGACAACTGTTTCCCCAGGCAGTACTGTTGTTTGTGNTGGGGAGATTGGTCTGTGTCCGCACTCACGAATTTATCCTGAAACAATGGAGTGCATTTATTTATCTTAAGTGGGGTACTTACGGACAATATCTGATAATGTCTCACTATGATAGGCCACCAGATTTCCATGTTGTGTGAGAATTGTGCCCACAACATAGTCTGAAGCATCATTCTCAATCTCAAAAGGTTGTTGTAGATCGAGTAATGAGAGCACTGGGATAAGCAGAAGAGTTGCTTCAAATTTTCAAACGCTTTCTGCTATGACTAGCCCCATATGAATGTCTCCTTGCCACCACCTCTGGTCACTTGGCTAAGGGCCCATGCAATGTGAGAGAATCCAAAAATGAACCTATGATAGAAATTGGCAAGGCCTAAGAAGCTCCAAAGCTTAGTGAGTGTGTTTGGTGCTAACCAGTCATGAATGACTTGGATCTTGGCTGGATTGACATGAACACCTTGCTCATCAACAATGCAGCCTAGGTACTAGACCTCGTTCATGTCGAAGGAGCATTTTTCCAAATTTTTATATAGCTTGTGTTGCCATAGAGTATGCATAACCTGCTGAATATGCTACAAGTGTTCCACCCAACTCTTGCTAAAGATGATGATGTCATCCAAATACACCACTATAAAATAATTGGTTGAAGGCTACAATATATCATCCATCATCCTCATGAAAGTTGTTGGGGAATTCATCAAGCCAAAAGGGCATGAACAACCATTCAAAAATACCTTCTTTGGACATGAAGGAAGTCTTCCATACATCGGTCTACTCTATTGGGACCTAGTGGTAGTCGAACTTCAGATCAATCTTATTGAAGTATTTGGCCCCCTTGAGATGGTCAAGTGTAGTATACCTAGGGAGGTGATATGGGGTACCTAGGGAGGTACTAAATGGGAATGTGGTTATGTATATTCAATGTAAGGTGGAATAGGTCCATTGTATTATTAAATAAGACCCATTATGGTAGCTAGATATAATAAATGCAAGAAGGATTAGTAGAAGGTTCTACTTCTAGAAGGTTCCTCCTCTAGAATGATCTTAGGTTGTTGGTAGCACTATATCAAGGGGTTCAAGAAATGTAATGGGATATGAAGAGAAGTACTGTATTTGGAGCGAGTAGCTCATTAGGAGGTTTCCCCCTTGAAGAGGTAAGTGAACATGAGAGGATCACTTCCATAATAGGATCCATTGTATGGTGTTACCTTACCTCAAGGGTTTTGGTAATAATAAAGGAGATTTTTCATATTGTTGTTGGTATTCCTTGTGGTGATTATATTTGTATATATTTGGTACCAAATGGGAATGTGGTTATGTATATTAAATGTAAGGTGGAATAGGTCCACTATATTAATAAATAAGACCCATTATGGTAGTTAGATATAATAAATGTGAGAAGGCTGTCTAGAAGGTTCCCATGAGATAGAGATAGCTATATAAAGAAGTGTAAGCAATGTATTGAAGCATGGTGAAGAATATTTTTACCGTACAAGGAAGTATTTCTTAAGGAGTATTATCATTACCTAAGGATTGATATATTGTGTTACTCTACCTCAAGGGTTTTGACTATTTCTTGTGTTCAATATTTTGGTGAATGGTTTGGATTATTATTGTTGAGATTATTGGTTATTTCTAAAGTATATTTGCAGATATATTCAGGTACATAACATCAAGAAGATCATTAATTCATGGAATTGGGTACTGGTTACTAACTGTGATTTTATTTAGGGCTCGATAATCAATGTAGAGTCACAAGGTCCTGTCTTTCTTCTGCACAAGCATGATTGAGATTCCACAAGGTGATGAGCTTGGTTAGATGTGCCCCTTTTTGAGCAAGTCTTGGAACTGGTGCTTGATTTCCTCATTTTATGATAGAGGGTGATGATAGACTATCCCATTAGGTAGCAGTGCACTAGGGGCCAGATCGATTGAATGCTTGACCTGACAGTGCAGAGGTACCTCAGTGTCTGAGGAGAAGATGTCTTTGTATTCTTCCATAGCCTTATGCACTTGCTTATGTTGTGTAGAGAGACTTACCAAAAAGGCCATGGATGTGGCTGCAACCTTCCACTCACTTTGAGCACGAATCATGAAGAAGACAAACTTCCTGGTTTGAGAGATGACCTTCCTGCATTTCTTGATAGAGATCAAGGAAATGGAAGCAGGTGGGAATACCTCAGATATCCTGTACAATTTCCTGTCCAAAGTGATAATAACACTATGAGGCATAGACTCATATACAACATGATGTTTCCATAAATAAGGTTCTCCGAAAAGAAGATCACAAAATTCAAGAGGGGTGACATCACACAATACCTCATCTTTGAAGGGATTGATGTTGTAGAGAAGTCGACACTGTTGGCTGTTGTGAAGACCGCTCTCTTGGCATATCCATCCAATGGTGTATGTTTGTGGGTGCGGTGTTTTCGGCAAAGCCAACCACTTGATGACCTCCACTGAGATGAGGTTCTTCGGGCTACCACTATAGATTATGAATTGCAATGGAGTACCTTCACCCACATATGTGAATGAAGGAGGCACTCACCTTACTCTGGTTCATCAGGTTCATCAGGATGGATGTTGGTGGTAGCAACAGTGGCCCTAGGTTCCGTGTCAAAGATTCATCTCCCCTTTTTTGGTTTTGAGTCATATTTAGAACCCACATTTGATTCAGAGGCTTTCACCTTGGCCACCAATGACTTCTTTGAGTGTCATTCAATGGTGTTATGGCAAGGGATCTTATGGAACTCACACCACTTCCCAATGTCTTTCTTTTTCTTCCAAGTGTCCTTATTTGTTTGTAGCTTATATTGGTTGTCCTGAGGCTTCCCACCCTTTCTCTTTCCTTTGTTCTGTAGGTTGGTGTTTCCTTTTCCCTGTTTCTACTATGACGTGTTCATAGACCCAAACTACCCCATCTTTTGTTTGAGCTTCTACTCGATTTTGAAAACATATTGATAGGATGTGCCCAAGTAAGAGTTGTCTAGAAACTCCATTTATGTCTGGATGTATATGTGCATACCGCCACGATACTTGAGAACCAAATTTCGCTCAGAGTCTTAGATACCCAGCTTGGTGCACAAGGTATGGAAGACATTGGTGAACTCTGGCACTGTTTGGTCCCTTTCTTGCCACAATGTGGTCCATCTTATAGATAAGTCATCATAACTTGCAACAAGGTAGTATTGTTCCTTAATATCATCCCTAAAAGAACCCCAAGTGGGTGCGACTACAAATAGTGTAGATTCCTTTGTTGCCTTTTGCTCACAGAAAGTATCCCACTAATATTTGACATGGGGGAAGACCTTAAGAAGTGAAAATGTAATATTTTATCTATCGAAAAATTTATGGACAAAAAAATACCATTCTATAAGGTTTAACCATTTTTCTACAACATATGCATCTATTTGACCATCAAATATAGGAATATCAAAATTGATTTGTACCTTGAATGGGGCGGCGCCTCTGCTTGAGGAAGATACATCATCTCGTTCCTCTATTGGACAAGGGATTCCTTGAGCAATAGTTTAAAGGGATCTTCTACCCCATCGTATCTCTTTTCTTCCCCCATAGGAGATCATTGGGTTCAACGAGGCTGACATTGTAAAGGCTTAACTGGTTCAAGTCCCAATTGCTTATGCCCTGATCTCGTTGAGGACATGCATAGAGAAACAAATGAAGAGGAGACTGATTTGATACCACTGATATGGATTTATGAGTGGAAAAAAATGAAACACATATATATAAAATTAAAACATATATACAATGTACAATAACATAGATACAATAAAACTTAACTTCTATTCAACAAATAAAATTGTTGAAACTGTAAAATGCAGAATGAATCAATCTTGATCGAATGGTGGTAGCTAATCTCTGAGAAGATATGTGGTGTCTACACACATTCTCCTGAGCACATTAAAATGAGGCCTCCAAGCCTTTTTAGCATCAAGAAGTAATCAGAAAACCCTAGACATCCAAAAATCTAACCCTAGGAGATGAAGCGCCAAAAGTCATGTGGGCCTCGATGGGGTAAGTTGGTACATCAACTTCCCAAGGTCGTACATTTTGCATGCAATCTTTGTTTTAGGCACACGATATCCCATTGGAAATATCTATCTGAGGAATACACATTTTTCTATTACTCTGACTATGTCCATAGTGTGACTGTGGCGATCCCAAAAAATGTTGTTTAGGTCCTCAAAATGACCCTGAAAGTTTAGGACCCGAAATCTAGAAAAAACTTCCAAGATGAAAAATGTATATGATCCAATTGGAAGAGGTGGGTGGCCACCGATATCCACATGGATCATTTGAACCATAATCCATAACACATCCCCAATCCCTGATTTTAGCAATCATTGTGTGCCAACTCATCAATGTTCTAAATTGTCGAGAGACTAACTAAACATTCCATTTGCATCACTGATTAACGTATCTGATTAACTCTAGAGAATGGTGTTGCCGACATATTTAATTCCAAAATATCCTCAAGGATTTTGTTGTATTCAACAATGGTGAATTCAGATGGGACTTATGGAAACAATATATTTCAATTTGATTTGGCTTTTTTATTTTATCATTTTTTTCATAGAGCAATAGAGAGATTCACGCAACAAGAGATCTTGAAGAGACAAGTGTTTCTCTCATTCAATATAGTTGTTTTCACTTTTTAGCCGTCATTTCCATGACTGGTAAGTGATAAAGGCATGCAAATTCTATTTTTCTCAGGTATTGTGTTCATTTTATAAATATTCGCATTAACTGCAATGTTTGATTGATGGAGAATTTAATTATGTTATTGTATGTATGGAAATTGTCTCCTTGACGACCAAAAACTATTGTATGTATGGAAAATGACTCCTCGACGACAAATTTTTTATCAATTGTCGGATTACTGAGAGGGGGTGTGAATCGGTAATAGAGAAATTATAATCATTTTTAACCATAGTATATAAGTGTTGTTAAATTTATGATCAATTTACCAATATCATTCAACAAGTGTAGAATAATTGAACAATGAAAAATGATAAATCACACACATACAAAGTACACCAGTATTTTTATGTGGAAACCCAATGTGGGAGAAAACCACAAAATGATTTTTCTTATATGTATTTAATAATTACATTCATTGGAAGCACCAACTTCCTTTTTTCTCTAGCTGCAACTGGAAGGAGGCTCCAACCCCCTATATTTTCAGGCTACAACCTGAGGGAAGCTCCAAATCCCCAATTCTCTGGCTACAACCGGAAGGAGGCTACAACCCCCTATGTTCTCCAACGACAATGGGAAGGTGGCTACAACCACCTATCCTTTACCCATCCAACCACCCTGAAATATAAGTGCCAAATGTGAAAAACCTGTCACTGTTACTGTTGACCTCTATTACTATCACTGCTAACCTATATCATTTACATTGATTCAAATATATCACTGACCTGATTCTTCTTCAAAAACTTCTTTCACATCCACAACCTGTATATACTACAACACGCGGGTATCCGTGCTTCTCTTAACTTCAACTGGCGGATGTTTACGACCTTATTCACTGCAACCTGTAGATTACTAGTAACTTTCTCAGCTTCATTATTTTTCCCTTTTTCAATTGTCACTACTAAACCTAATATTGGAACTCATCACTGTAGTCTCATATCCGATCATATATGTCACATACACAATGAAAAAAGTATATACCATGAACTAAATTCAATAATTCCTCACCAACCAAGTTCTATACATAAACCATGAACCATTCATCAAATATAGGAAACCCTTACATCCATCATACACTAAACCCTAACTGTATTGCAGCCTCAAATTGTACTAGTATCTTCACTAACACTCTTCAACCAATATGCCTCAAATATGCTCCAAAATTACAAGATGTACTATAACAAACTATCGCGTGGAGTGTGCCAACCATAGAAAGACATTACACTAGGAATATAACACTGTAGATCTGCCTCATACAACAAGTACCAACCAGCCTACAAACCCTCATGGGTACATGGGTTATATTCCATGATCAAACCCTAGGCCTTTACCAATAACCAACTACAAAAAGTAGATAACATACCTTTTAATTTCTGTAGAAGGTTCTGCTATACCAAATCACTGTCACACCTTCTTGTAGTCACTTCTCAGCCCTGCAACTTGTTACTTATGATAGATCAGATCTTCCTTTTCATCTTTAACAACATATCTGCACTTTTTCTTCAGTAAGCCTGTAGGTATCCATGCTTTGTCCCACTATGGCCTGCAAATGTCTACTCCCTTCTAGTACTGCAACCTGTGGATGTCTTTAGTAAAACCCTAGTTCAGTACCCATAGTCTTGACCCTTTGTACCTGCAAATTTGTTGCTGCTTCAGACTCATTGCCATATATTTGTCGATTATACCTTCCCATAGAAATTCACAAAATAGATATTCAATGTGCTAAAAAAATAGGTGCAAATGAGAGACCCTTTCTCTCTTATTTATACTCTCCAAGTAGCTTTCTCTAGGGGTTACCTTCTAACTATTTTACCCAACTTACTTCTTTTAGGGCTAACCCACTTCTAACCACTTTTTCCACCTACAACCACTTTATCCAAAAATGGTAATCTCACCACTTCTAGTTGCAACTAATTTATTTTGCAACAAATTAACTCATGATTAACTTCTAGTTACAACCACTTTGACTAGTAAACTTCTTCTAGGAGATTCTATAATAAATTGACTTCTTTGACCTTCTATGGTCTCCTAGATAACTCATGAGGGTTCTCCAACTTCACATGGTCATAACTCTCTAACTGTGGGGAGTTATGTGACATTCCAAATATCACCAGAAATGCCACGATATGTACTATCCATATAGAATATTCTCACTTTAAAATGCACTGATATTCATTACATTATTACTCAACCAAACTTGGGTTACTTAACCACACTACTGGGGCTACCAAAATTTTCTACTAGACTTGATTCAAGGGTGGACATCAATGACAACCAACCCAATTAATAAATGTTGGACAACTGAGAGGGGGGGTGAATCAGTTGTCACCGTGCTTAAATAATTATGCTTCTTTTAAAATATTTACAAGGCACTCAATGATGATCACAATAATGCAGAAAAATGAACAATGACACATTCAACATCAGTCACATATATGAGAAACACAGAGACAAATATTTCCCAAGGAAACCCATATAGGGTAAAAACCTCTTCTTATTTATATGATAAGTATTATTTACATTCTTTACATTATCATACATATGAGCACCAACTCATTGTGAGGCTACAACCTCTGTTTTGCATGCTACAACTTGCTGAGAGCACCAAATCTCTGTTTTTCTCTAGCACCCACTAGAAGGAAGCACCAACTCCCTGGTTTCTCTAGAACCAACTAGAAGGAAGCACCAACTCCCTGTGTTCAAGCACCCACTTGAATCTCTGAGGACACCAGTCCTCCCTAGCACCTCCCAACCACCCTAGATTATGAATATGAAATAATGAAACCTATTACAGTGATATAGTGTTCAATAACAGATTACCAGTCTCATCACTATTCTGCAAGATTTTGCTACTCAGACTTCCTCACTGTCTTCCAGCATGCATCCACTACCCATTCTGTTCTTCTACTTTTTATGCTCTATGCGTCATATCCATTCACTGCACAGTTATTCTTCTGTTCTATTCAGCTGCTGCACTCTACTCATTCTTCATGCATGAATCACCTTCAACAACAACATCCATAGCAACTCCAACAGCAACGACAACCACATCTCTTCTTTGTACCGTGTACTTATATATTCTGTGCAACTTGTGCATGGAATATTAGCCATTCCTCTGCATGCTCACACTGTGCCAATTTGCTCCACAACTCGAGTACTCTGTCTGATCATCATCGTGACTCTTCAGCTTCTCTAGCCATTTTTCCACTCGTTGAACTTCACTGTATGTTATGATGAGATTCCTCATCCTCTATGGCAGTTGAGACTCTTCGTCTTCTCTGTGATAGTTGAGATCACCTTCTCTGTTCCAGTTATAGGCTTCAATTCTATTCCATCTGTCAATCACCTGTATCAATAATCCTCAATCCACTAGAAGATGCCTTGAGACTCTTCATCTTCTTTGGTGATCACACTCAGTCCTCTTCGAGTCCTCTGGAAGAGATCATCATTTGTTTTAGCTGTTACACTGAGAAGTGCAAAAGTAGCCCTTCGATCTTGTTCAACTTCACCTGAACTGTTGGATTAAGAATAAAGAATCTTGTGCCTGTTTTTCCATTTCATAATTCGACATTTCGGGATCCCTGTGGTGAATCTTAGCACCTCTAGCTTCTTCCTCCATCTTTCATTGATGTGCACAATGGCTGTGACCATGTGCTTATGCATAAATCGCTTTCGTGAATCTGGAGATGAGGCATCTCGACTCTCCAAGTCGCGATCCCTGAAACCCTGAAATGGAGGTTATCTGAACTGACTCCTTCCCTTCTCGTGACCACCAGCGGTGACCATAGGCTGTACCAAAAGGTGCTTCATATTTTGTGAGTTTCCACACCATGCTCCATTGACTCCAAGTCAACGAAATTCCAATTTCTTGCCACTTGTCCTATGATTCGATGGTTTAGATCTGATATTGAATCAACAACTTAGATTATATTGCGATTTAGCATATCGCAATTTCGATGTTCTTGTGGTTATGTTTCTTGCCTCTCCAAGTCATGATTCGCGAAACTACGAAATGGAGTTGGATCAACGGTCCATATCACACCTTGATCTGATGGCTGCGATTAAATCGCGATTTCGCATATTGTTGTTCCTAATATGGAGGCTCTCGTCACTCCAAGTCACGATAGGCAAAACTCCAAGATGGAGCTCAGATAGATTGTCCACGTTCTAGGTGATCTGACGGTCCTGATCTTTTCGCGATATCGCATCTCGTGGTTCCTTAGATGTGGGTTCTTGTCACTCCAAGTCGCGATAGGAGAAGCTCTGAAATGGGGTCAGATCAACGGTCCAGATCACACCTTGATCTAATGGTTGTGGTTAAATCATGATTTCACATATTGTTGTTCCTAAAATGAAGGTTCTCGTCACTCCAAGTCGCGATAGGTGAGACTCTGAGATGGAGCTCAGATCAACGGTCGTCGTTCTTGGTGATCTGATGGTCCTGATATTTTCGTGATCTCACATCTCACTGATCCTTAGATGGAGATTCTCGTCACTCCAAGTCGCGATTCATGAAACTTCGAAATGGAGTCTTTGTGGTGCTCTGATCTTTCGCCATGCGTCCTCTTGATCAACAGTCCACGACTGTCCCCGATGGACGATCAGGATTCCTTCACAGCTTTGGAGAGTTGGATGACTCTTGGACTTATCCGCCTTGTAGCTTTACCATATCTAATGGCTATTGAGCCTTCGTAGATACCCTATATCCTACGGTCCAGATCTTCTCGCGATTTCACCGCTTCGCGATTTTGTCCACCTTTACGATTTCGCCGCTTTGCGATTTTGCCACTTCGCCATGTAATGAACATGCAGGTCCTCCCTGATCCAACGATGGATGTACCCCACACTTAGATCGAATGCCCGAGATCTATTCTCGTCTACTGCATGCTACTCCTCTCTGAATTCATATCTGACGGTCATCAAGGATTCTGAATAAGATCCAACATTCACTGTTGCTCCTCCTCTTTCATTATCACTGTGTTGCTGATCATGCTGATCATTTCCATGACTATTCTTGCCATCAATGACAAGCTTACTCCCAACTGTAAACCTTCCAACAATCTCCCCCTTTGGCATTGATGGCAACCCTGAATGGCTGCGCTAATCTGTTTGGACCTCCAACTGTAGAATCCGATCCGGACAACTCCTTTTCTCCCCCTTTGACATCAATTTCAAAGAAAACATTCTCCCCCTGAGTTGTTGCAGTAATTTTATGAGGTATTAGATATGCAATCAATATAAGACTCCCCTTGATAGGATGGAATTTCTTACATGTGAGACGGGATAACACCTAGCTTTTGTCTGAGATATTCAAATGGTGTCTTGGGTAGAGGTTTAGTAAAAATGTCTGCAATTTGTTCTGTGGTTGGAATGTAATGGAACTGAACAATCTGATTGGAGACCTTCTCTTTCATAAAATTATATTTTATATGAATATGCTTGGTCTTGGAGTGGAATACAAGATTTTTAGACACACTGATGGCACTAGTGTTATCAAAATGAATTGGGATCGGTGCAGTGTCTTTTACCTCTAAGTCTACAAGTGTCTGAATCGTCCATAATACCTGAGTGAAACAGGTAGTAGCAACAATGTACTCTGCCTCTGTGGTTGATAAAGAAATGGAACCTTTCTTTTTACTAAGCCAGGCTACTAGGGAGTCACCCAGGAAGAATGCTCCTCCACTGGTGCTTTTTCTCTCATCAACACAGTTTGCCCAATCTGCATTTGAATAAGCAGTTAGCTGAAGATTTTGATTTTTGGGATACCATAGACCATAAGTCATTGTTTCTTTCAAATACTTGAATATCCTTTTGACATCTTGCAAATGAATCTATTTAGGTGCATCTTGATATCTTCCTACCATTCCTACAACATGCATTATGTTTGGGCGAGATGATGTGATGTACAACATGCTTCCTATCATTGATCGATATGAGCTTTGATCAACATCAGGTGAATCATCATCCTTGCTTAATTTACATCCAGTTACCATAGGTGTACCCATAGGTTTAGAATCTTCCATTTGAAACCTTTTCAACATTTCTCTTAGATATTTTTCTGGAGAAATGAACATCCCTTTGGGCCTTTGAGTAATTTGCAGACCAAGAAAAAATGACAGTTCTCCTATCATAGACATTTCAAATTCAGACTCCGTGGCAGAAGCAAACCATTGTACCAATGAATCCTTATTACATCCAAAGATGATGTCATCTACATAGACCAGTACGATGAGCAAATTATTATCCTCTATTTTAATATATAGATTGCTGTCAGCTGTTCCTCTCTTGAACCCTTTGTCTTTGAGATAGGTATCCAGTCTGTGATACTAGGCTCGAGGGGCTTGTTTTAAACCATATAAATCTTTCTTCAGCTTGCATACTAATTCAGGGTTATCAGATAGTTTGAAACCCTCTGGTTGTTCCATATAGACTTCTTCAATTAAATCTCCATTTAGAAAGGCTGACTTGACATCCATTTGGTAGACTTTAAACCTTTTATGACGAGCATAGGCAAGAAAAATTTTGATAGCTTCTAATCTTGCTATGGGCGCAAATGTTTCACCAAAATCCAGTCCTTCTATCTGAGCATAGCCTTTAAAAATTAACCTTGCTTTGTTCCTGATAACTTGTCCTTGCTCATTCAACTTATTCTTAAAGATCCATTTCGAGCCAATGACGTTTTTACCTTCAGGTCTTTGAACCATCTCCCATGTATTGTTTTTCTCAATCTGATCAAGTTCATCATTCATTTCTTTAACCCAGTGATCATCTTTGCTGGCTTCATTGAAATTCTTGGGTTCCAGCATGGATATGAAAGCTATATGAGATTGCTCAGTGGTTTTGATTAGCTTTCTCCTGGTTTGTACACCTTTGTCTTTTTCTCCAATTATCTGACTTGCAGGATGATTCTTTTGAATGATTCTAGAGGAGGAATTTGAAGTTGACTGCTGATTTGAGTCTGTCTGAGTGTCTGAGTCTTCATCTGATTCAGAGTCTTCATTTTCTGATTCTTGGACCTGTTTATCGTCATCTTTAGTTGTGTCTTCTGTAGAAGACTCATTTCTGTACATCTCTCTTGCTGGGATTCCTTCATCAACTTTTACATCAATACAGTCAACCATTTTATGTAGCCTCTTATTATAGCATCTGTATCCTTTACTGTTTGTAGCATACCCTAAGAAGATACCTTCATCAGCCCTGTCATCATATTTGCCAAGGTTTTCATCATTATTCTTTATATAGCATTTACTCCCAAAGACTCTGAAGTGTTTGATTGAGGCAAGTCTTCCAAACCATAATTCATAAGGTGTCTTGTCACTTTGTTGTCTGAGGTGGGATTTGTTAAGCACATGGACTGCTGTGTGTATTGCTTCTACCCAGTAGGTTTAACCAATGTTCTTCTCATTCATCATTGACCTGACCATTTCTTGTACTGTTCTGTTTTTCCTCTCAACAACTCCATTTTGTTGTGGAGTTCTTGGGATTGCGTATTCTCTCTTGATTCCATGTTCATCATAGAATTCCTTGAAGTCTCTTGACATAAACTCTCCTCCCCGATCTGATCTTACTGCCTTTAACCTCTTGCCTATTTGAGTCTCTGTTAAAGCCTTAAAAATTTTAAACTTCTCAAATGCTTCAGCTTTTTCTTCGAGAAAGGCAACCCAAGTAAGTCTGGAGTAATCATCGATAATCAACATGAAGTAGTTTTCTTTCCTTGTGCCTTCTTGTCTTGATGGTCCATATAAATCCATATGAACTAGTTGGAGTGGTTTCTCTGTTGAAGTAAAGCTCTTGGACTTAAACTGTGTCCTGTTTTACTTCCCTACTTGATAGGGTTTACACATTGAATCTTGGGGCTTTGATATTCTCGGAAGATCTTTTACTGCTTCGAGGTTTTTGAGTTTGATTAAGTGGTCAAAGTTTAGATGTCCAAGTCTCCTATGCCATAACCAACTTTCATCATGTTTTCTTAGATGACATTCTTTTCTATTTTCTTTCAGCACATATACATTATTTTTTGTCCTTATGCCTTTGGCCACCACTTGTCCTGCATTTACAGACTTTATCTTGCAGTCCTTGGATGTGAACAACACTTTTCATCCTCTGTCACACATTTGAATTACACTGATCAGATTATGTTTCAGCCCATCCACATGTAGAACATATTGCGCTTTTCCCTTTCTATTACTTAAGCTCACCATCCCTTTGCCCTTTATTTTCCTTGGAGCATCATTTCCAAAGGTTACGTTTCCTAATTTTCTTTCACTTAGAGATAGAAACTTGCCTTTGTCTCCCGTCATGTGTTTGGAGCATCCACTGTCTATATACCAAGGGTTCATTTTTCTTTGAGCGGACAACACTAATCCACACTTGTCACTTTCCTTCTTCTTCCAAAACTTGACATTTTCAGCAGGAGATTTCGAATCTGGTTCATATTCCCTTAAAAAACAGTCAATAGATTTGTGTCCATAGTTATGACAGATGTAGCATTCAATCTCATTGTTGAATAGGTCAAACTTATTGGTGCAGCGTTGTCTACTCATTGACTGTTGATTATTTCTTGACCTCTTTAGTTGCATGTCCCTGGACTTAATTTGGCAATTGGCAATCAGTGAAGGTTTGTTACTTTGCTGCATCATTCTTTGTTGTGGAAAGTATTTATTCCTTTGAAATTTTAATTGCTCATGTCTAAGTCTTAAGGAACAATTTACAGCTTTGTGACCAAAGTTAGCACAGTAGAAACAATAGCCATAGAAGAATTCATTGTACCTGGAAAGTGGTTGTCTTCTTTGAGTAAATCGATTTCTTCCAGACTGATGATGTCGTTCAACAGTGAGCACATTACTTATTTGTTCTACAGATTCAGATCTGGCATCTTTTACCTTACTCGAACTGGGCGGCTGATTGTCTTCCTTTGTTTCTGCAGGATTGTTATTGTCATTGGTTGTACTTTTGACAAACTTGATGGGTTCCTCATTTCTTGGCTTACCACTGCTTGATCCCTCTTCATACCCCAAGCCAGTTTTCAGCTTTGGATCCCTTTGTTGATTTAGAATGGTGGTCAATCCTTCTGAGGCTTTGATACTTGACAGATTCTGATTATACAAGGCTTGAAACTTCTCCATTTCTTTCCTTGTTTTCACTACTTCTTGTTCTAATGCTTCACATCTTGCCTTCTTTTCTGATAGCTGCTATTTCATAATCTCTTCGATTTTATTTGCCTCTTCCAATTCTACTTTTAGTAGGACAAGGTCTTCATCAGGTTATTTACTGTCTTTTTTGAAGTGTATCAACAATTGTCTTTGCTTTCTGTTCTTGATTCTTAGTCTGTCAATCTCTTTTAGTGCACTGATCAGTTCTCCTTCCATGTCAACCACAGCTTCTTCTTCATCACTCCTTGTTCTTTTATTATCATAATCCTCTTTGGCCATAAGTATGAAGTCATTTAGTTTATCTTCAATAGAGGAGTCATTTTCTTCATCATCTAAAGGATCATCATCATTGCTTATGCACAAACTTTTCTTCTTAAAGTTTTTCTCTTTAATGAAATTTCTGTGTTTGTACTTCTCCTCATCATCACATGTCTGATCCTTTCCTTTGCGGGGACATTTATTTGCAAAATGACCTATCCTACCACAGTTGAAACATTTGAAAGGTAGTTTACCTTTGTATTTGCTTGATCCCTTCTTCAGTCTCTTCACAAATTTTTCTTCAATTTCATCAGGCTCAGAATCCTCATTCTTGTCTGCTTTAAATGATGCTTCTCTGAAGGTAGGTTTATCTTTAACTATTCTCATTTCATATGCAGTCAATGTTCCTAGCAGTTGATCAAACCCCAAGGTTTTTAGATCATTAAGTTCTTCTATAGCAGAGACCTTCAGGTTGAACCTATTTGGGAGAGATCTCAAGATTTTCTTAACTAAAGAAGGTTCATCAATTGTTTCACCAAGTGCCTTCATTGCATTTACCATTTATTCTACTCTTAGAAAGTATTTTCCAACAGTTTCATCTTCCTTCATCTTCAACTATTCAAACTGTATTTTGTAGGTTTGACGCTTTGCATCCTTTACTTTCTCATTACCCTCATAGCTGCTAATGAGTTTGTCCCACATTTCTTTGGTAGTTCCTAGGTGCATAACTTTTACGAATTTTGCTT
>JASDQU010738771.1:248344-259234 GCA_032191745.1 Picea mariana
AGTTCTGATCTGCACTGTTAGTCAACAAATCTTCTCTCTTCTTCTCTCTGTCTCCCACCTTCCTATGCACCCAACTGTAGGACTTGATCTTCACACCCAGCTGAATATATTATAATACCAGAAGGCTCTCACTCTCAACACTCCTCTCTCTCTCTCAGCACAATAATCTCTCAACCAACAACAATCAATATCAATACCCAACACTAGTACCGTCCCGACCTAGGTCCTCTTGACCTCTATTTATACATTATAGTCCCTCACCGACAGCCTTAGGCCAAAACCTAGGTGTCAAAACCCTAATTAACCAAAACCCTAGGTGTCTAAAATCCTAGGTCAACTTGACCCACCTTTTCAGGGCTTCGCCAGCCTGTCTTTCCTTCCTCGTTGCACGGTGCTCCAAAGCATCCAATGGTGGCTTTCTCTTCTTGCTGATTTGTCTACGATTCTTTTCTCTTGATGATCTGTCATCCTTGATCTCCTCATTCAATGACTTGAATTTTCGTACTTCGCTCCATCTTTTCTTCTCTTTTGATTACTTCGACCTAGTGACAGTCACTGTGTTTCCCGCACAGTTCACATTTGACATTTTCTTCCTCGATCTTCGCTTCCTTTCATAACCAAGGGCCAACAGGCCCCCAAMACTCACCTATGACTTGTCTCAAGGCACTTAAGATCTGATCCTTCYATTTCACTTCGAATTTGGATTACGTAGTGCAGCCTTTKCTTTTTTCTTTATGCCTCCTTCCCATCCTTGTGCAGACTGTCTTTTTTGTGTCTGGTACCCAGTTTCAACTACTCCTAGTACCTAGACCCTTTTCTCCTTTCTTTTACTGAGAGATTCGAGGCAGCTAGTTTTCATAGTACAACTTCAGCTGATTCCCATTTACTAATCCCTCTTTCCATTCTCCCTTCAATGTATTAAGTTGCACAACTCCTCCTTCTATAACATAGACGATCTCATATGGTCCAAGCCAATGCATTCTAAACTTCCCTGGATGTCTTATAAATTTACTATCATACACCAGTACTAAATCACCTTGCTTAAATGCCTTCTTCTTGATGTGTCTGTCATGATAGGCCTTCTCTCTTTCCTTCTGTACCCGCTGATGGAATCCTATCGTAAATGTATCTTCTTCTAGCATGATTAATACTTATTTGTGTTTAATTATGCTTGAGTACATGGGTTTAATGCATTATGGAGATTCCTAATATGAATACTGATAGTAATACCAGTTAGGTATGAATGATATTAAACGTGCAAGTGATGCACAGGTATGATGTAAGTTAACAAACCATAATATGTATGGATACATAATTTGGGTACATGACAAAGATGCATGTTTATATTCCTTATGGGATATTTGGTAAACTTTTGAAGCTAACTCACAACCGAGGCCATCACAAATATTGATGGATATGCAATAAGTAAGTTGCTTGCTGAAGGAGTTCCCTATGGAGGAACTGTGTGAAGACTCTATTAGGAAAGAAAAGTCACAAACTTAATGACTACTGAGAATTAAGCAGTGAGCCACAAGCTTATATGAATATATATATACTAGAATCCTGGATTACATTTTGAAAAAACATCATGTAATGAATAGAAGACTAATAATGAATCTCGACCATTATGATAACCGAATGGTAACATGAAGGATGCATAGGTTCATGATTCATTATGGACAAAATATTTTTCTATTAAAGCATGTTGATGTATCCTATGAGTTAGGTTGAGCCTAACCCAAGGTGCTGAGGAAGAGAGCAAAAATATCACAATAAGAAGTAGATTGCATAAGTAAAGGGGGAGAAAAGGAGGAACACTTTCTTCACCCTAAGAAACTTAAATTGTTTAACAAAGCCATAGGATTAAAAGAGTAGTTGTGGAAATAAATATAGTTGGTAAAAGGAAAGTAACCCCCCTGAGTATGATTAAATGAAGAAATGAGTACATTTAACTGAATAGGCTTGGTTGAAGCCAGGGTTAAGAAAAGGCAGTGAGGCCTTAGAGATAACTCGACTGGGCTAAAAAGTCTCAGGCAGTGTAGAAAGAGTTGGAAGAAGGGCATAGTCCTCAATTATTTACTTGCTGAGTATTATGTTTTCTCTTGGATGAGAAAGCTGGTATGCTAATGAAAGTAAAACTGTTTTGACACCATAGTGATAAGGATTGTATTGATGAAGATACAATCAAATTTTTTTTGTGTTTCACTTGTGGAAACATTTGAGGATAATGTTATGAAGTGCATAAAGATATGCTAGGACATTTTGAAGATGTTTTGTGAATTCAAATGTTATGATACATGCATTTGGTTTAATATTACAACTAATGTAATTGTGAATATGATGATGCATGCAATGTATAGAAAGGAATTGGCGCTATTGAGGAAGAAAATTGGCAATGATGGGCAACCTCAAGTAGAGGATGACCACGAGAAGGATACGGTTGAAATATTGTTGACAGGGCTGTAAAAGTCCCCATAAAGCACTGCCGATGAGGTAAAAATCAAAAAGAGGGTGCTAGCAGCCAAGAACTGGTATATGTATATTTGTTCCTATGTGGCACAAGGTATGAAGGGATTTGGTGAGAACCCCTTCTGAAATATTTTATTGTCTTAGTGTTATGCATGAAATTTTGAAAGACAGTTGTATGGCTACCCAAGTAAGGTATGATTCAGGAAGGAGAACTTGAATGATGGAGGTATGAACCTCTGGTAGTAAACACTATTTGTGACCCTTGGAAGAATTCATGAACGGATATTTCATGAATACATGGAACAATCAAGGAATGATTGGAAACAAAAATGCTCATAGATAGCACGTTGCATGGAATTGCTTCTAGGAAATGCATGTGTGCATAAAGGACAGATAATGGATTTTCCATTGAGGAAGGAGGACCTTCCAACATTTCTACTTACATTGTATAGGTGTTATAGAAAACCAAATTTGGGTGGCCATGAGTATTGGCACCCTGGCTATTAATACAGGAAGAATGCTTAAAGGCATGCATGTGAAACTTTTGAGTCTCATGTGTACAAATTTGGGATCATAATCAACCTATAATAGGAAGTATGGTCTTGCTGTAAGAATGAAAGAAAATGAATAATCCATATGAGGAAAAGGTTGGTTAAATTCCAACACACCATGGCCAAGAACCGGTCATAAAGTGTGACGAACTTGAAAACAATGCAAGAGTGCATTGGGTATGAATGTGGCCATGAATAATTGGCACATTTGTTAAAATCCTTTGAAATAATGAATTGTGTTTTGAAAGGGTTTTTATGTTGAAATGAGGCATAGGAAAGGAATGGGATTCCCTTTTTATGTTTATATAGATGTGATGAACTGTTAGTATGCATGGTTTTGAATATAGATATATATACATGGATGCATGAGAGACTAACAATTTGTTTGGTTGTGTAAAGAATGAATTGCAGGGAGGAAAGGGGTCTTGGATATGGCAGTGTTGTGAACCCATAAGGAAGATCAATTTCCTTCTGAGCCAAACCGCTATGGGAAGGAAATTCCCATAATTATGAATCTGGTTCCTGTGCAGAACAAATATGGAAATAAAATGTGGAATTGGAAATCTGTAGGTGACAGATTTACAAGGAAATTATGAATTTAAAATTTATGATGATGTCTCATGAATTATTGTATACCTATGATATAGGTCAAAGGAAAATATTTGTGAAGATTTCAGAGACAAGAGACTAAACTCTTGGCCTCAAAGAAGAACTGTGAAAAAGAGTATAATCTGATCGCATGAAATAGAGACTAATAATTTGTTTGGCTGTGTAAAGAATGAATTACCGGGAGAAGGAAAGTAACCTTCATCCCTGTCTATTACGGTACTGGGAGAGGGAGAGTAACCTTCTTCCCTATGTATTACGGTGCTAGGAGAAGGAGAGTAACCTTCGTCCCTAACTTTAGCTCAGTTAGAAGGCTTTCAACCTATAAAAACATGAAAAATGGCTACTGCTGAGCAATGAGAACCCCTTGGTAAGCCATGATCGCCTTGAATATGTTGTGTTGAGGTAACACAAGTTAGAGGGATGCCTCGGTAGAGCAAGTCTGAGGGATTCCTTGACTGTAAGACTCGATAGAGTCTTTGGAATTATTTATGTGTGAGTAAACCTTGGGAAGGCAAGATGGATCACCTGAGGGACTGTATAGCAAAGAAGGGGATGCCTGAGCTTGGGCCTCGAGGGTGAGTGACCGAAAGGAAGAGGATACCTTAATAGTTCTTGTAAAATATTGATTGGGATCATGCACACGATGGGTAGTTCTTCCTGTGTGATTAAACCTCGGGAAGGCAATATGGATCACCCGAAGGACTGTGTAGCAGAGAAGGGGATGCTTGAGCTTGGGCCTGGAGGTTGAGTGATTGCAAGGAAGATGTGACCTGAATAGCTCTTGTAAACTATTGACTGCAATCATGCACCCAATGGGTATGTCAAGGAAAAACAATGAGCCTGGATAACAAAACAACAATGTGGATACAAATCAATGAACTGCGCAGATAATTATTGAGCTAAGATTATGAAATTTTCCAAGAAAGTTTTATGCAATGTCTTCACATAAGACTATTATTAATGTGCTTGTTGTCCAAGAATTATTGAAAGTAGGTGAACAAGATTAAGGGTCTGAAAAAGTACCTGACCGAGAAATAAGGATCAAGATTTCTGAAACAACTGAATGAGAAAGGCATGACAGGTGTTTTTTGAGAAAGAACACCGAAGATGGTGTTCCTTTAAGGGGGAGGGAATTATAACATCCTTGTTTCCCTTAGATTTTAATTAATAATAAAATAGGATTACCATGCTAAGGCATATGGACAATGTAAATGTATTATTGTTAAACTACCCATAACTGATTGTTTGGGGGTGAAGCCTTGAAGTACGAGCCATGATATCTGTAGAGGAAAGAAATCAATTAATAAGGAAAGGACCGTTGGTTGAATCATAAACCACCACCATGAATGGAAGCATGGTATAGCTGCAGGATGTCAGCTCGAAGTACCACAGAGATCTGCAGACCAGATCTTCCTTCTTACAGAAGGAACATGACAGATTGGAAACCTTCTAGAGGAGGGAAGGTAAGATACATACAAAGATAGCAAGAGAGGAGACATGGGAGGAGAGCACAAGCTCATAAGGGAGATGTACGAACCCAAAGAAAGTGCTGAGAACAAGGCCCAAAGGACCCAAACGCGAGCTTGATGCCGAGGAAGAATTTGATAAACCTCCCAGGGTCACTGTGATAGAGAGAGTTTCTCTGAGAGATGGCGTAAATTCCCTAGTGATATCATGGCTTGGCATGGGGGTGGCCAGAGTGCTAAGAATGAATGTCTCTAAGCATGGATGATTTTAGGGGCTAAATTTCGCTCGTGGGATAATTTTCCATGGTTTTTCCCAAAATAGGATTCGCTAGTCTAAAAATGATTTGCTCAAATTCTAAAGGATAAAATTATTTTACTTTAAAAATTGCCAAAAGTTTATACAAACTATATAAAATCCTTATACATTTGAATATTTTTACAAAAATATAGCTAAACATTTTATAGTTGGCATATGAAGGATTAGTAAGATTCACCAAGGTTTCTACATTTTAAAATAAATTTCCATCCTTAAAATGATCCCTGCCTCTAAGCCTATGGTTGGGTGGAAAGGCACACACCCAGAGTCAGTTGGTTGGATGCAACTTGTACTAGATAAGTATTCTGATACCCTGCGAAATTAAGCTGTAATTATGTAATGAAATGGGATATACTGTGAATGAACCAGGGATGTGTATGTTGGCCCAATGGTTATACAATATCTCTTTATTCTTATTTAATTGTGTATTTAAGCAAGTATGGATTGGACATGTTTTGTATTCATGAATGCATGTGCCCTGTGGTAGCTTAAGCTGGATCCATGAACTGTGAGTTCGTCGACCTTGGGCATAGTTTCATGTACATATGTCGACACTCCTAGTCGTTCTAAGTCCCTTGGAGGAGGGATTCTGTTAAAGCTCAGGAGAGATAGTGCACGTATGCATAGGCTCTCTATGAGGCAGGCAGAGACTGGGAACCACCTAAGTTCTAGAGTTGAGGAATGAGTGTAAGGGGTGCGTGGAAGGATTCTTCCAAGCGTAATTTCAAGAGATAGAGCGTAAATATCTTAATCCTATTAGAGCTAACAAATCTCATAAAGAACAACGAGGTTGAAGTATCCAAATAAGGGAAGGTCTCTTTATTTGGAAGATGAACAGACAAAATCTGTTGGGAAAAATCCATTGTCTGATGTGACCATTGGATATGAGAAAGAGCGTGGGAGTTAACCCTGGAGTCATTTGGACTTCACGAGTTCGGTGAACTGAGAGAATTCGTCACAAGGGAGGTAAAATCCCTAAAGTTCTGAAGTCCCGCGGTTAACTCTGAACCTTAGACCTAATGCTACCTGAGAACCGTCCTGACCACCAGATCTGGGAGGTAGACGATAGTCAAGTTACCAGAACTACCCATGACTTAAGAACCTGATAGCGAACATGTTAGTTCATGGCCATGATCAACCTACATCATTAATCTCATCGGGAGTGGAAGATCAATGACTAGGATTAGTCTATATTCAAGAGATCACTTCTCAGATTGGGGAGGTGGGACCCCGCAATCACTGTGAACCATCGATCTATGAATGGAGATCGAGGGTGGGGAATCATTATGGAGCGTGAAGGTGAAAGTAGTGGACACGCTAGTTCCCGTCCTGCAATTTACCAACAATGTTGATATATTTGGGCTAAAATATCAATGACTCCAATTAAGACCAAGTTGAGTGAGAACTTTCCAAATTGCGGAGGTCGAACTTTTTGATAAAGAGCATGCATGTTGGAGCCCCGCAATTTATGTGAACCATCGATCGTCATTGACCTTCGATCTGAGTTTGATGAGATCTATGAAACACAAGGAACGCATGGGAAGGTGAAATCTTCAAGGGGATCAAGCTCAGAAGAAATATCACTTTCAAGGGTGCAGACGAAGTCCAAGAGACAGACCTGTAGGAGGAGCAAAGGTCAAGGCCTTTGAACACTTAGAAAATATTCTAAGTTGGAAGAGATCAAGAAGCTCAGGAGGAGGAGAAACAATGGCATAAGTCTATGGACTCTGGCTAAAGACCCGAAGTAGATCCTATCCGTTGGCCGACAGGAGATACATGTTGATAGATTAGATTCTTCTGGGAAAACTACTTTGGAGGTTTCCAAGTGAGGAGTGTGACAAAATCTTGAAGTCTCAAAGGCCGAAGAAGATCGCAACTGTCTGTTGCAAAGGGACACGTGGTGAAAATCTATGAAGTTCAGGTGAAAGCACTCCAGGAGAACAAGTGCATAGGAGTCTAAGACTCCTGAAGCCCGAAGAGTTGAAGAACCAAAGAGAATCTGGAGTATCAGATCCAGAGGGTACGTGGTGAAAGATCATGAAATCTGGGTGAAAGTACACCGGGAGAAAACAAAGGAGTAAAGTAGGAAATCATCAAACCTTGAATAGCCGAAAGTAGCTGGGAGTCTTTGATCTGTGAGAGGACAAATGTCATTAGATTGCGGACTCTGGATAAAATGCTCCGGGAGAAGCAGAGCGTGGAGAAACTGATATTTGAAATCGTCGAAGTCCTGAAGTGAACAACAGTCGTTGATTTGAAAGTGGATGTTTGGCACCAGATGTAGAATTCTGGGTATGATGCACTCCAGAGGAAAGAATAGGGTGAAAGCACCAAAGTCTCGAAAGATATCTCGATCGTTAATCGAGGAGAAGGTCGAAGGACCGTTGATCTGGTCTTGGTTGAAAAGTGATAAAGTCCCGAAGAGGACTAGGGCCATTGATTTGGGGAGGAAAGGTGTCAGAAGATCCAACACTCCGGATATTTGTGTTTTTGGAGAGAGGATATAGACCGTTGATAGGAGTAGACGTGTGGCGATAGATCGTGGACTCTGGAGAAATATGTTCAAGAGTTTCAGTTGAGATTTGAGACTCCCAAAGTCCAGAGAGCCAAAGTAAATCTTAACCGTCTGATAATCCGAAGTAGATCTCAATCGTTAGATTGTCTGAAGTAAATCTGAAGTGTTGGATCATCTGAGGTGAATCTGGACTGTCTAATCTAGAAGAGACGTGGTGTAGATCGGAGGATTCCGGGTAAAGTCCCGAAGCAATTCATAGCCATTAGATCAAGAAGATAGGTGGCATAAATCTATAGATTTGGGGTAAATACCTGAAGCAAGCCTCAACCATCCGATTCAAGTGGACATGTGACAGGAATCCACTTACTTCGAGGGGAAGTGAAGTTTGAGATTTGAGATATCACAAATCTGGAGAGCCAAAGGAAATCTTGACCATTGATAGAGAAAAGGGCCACAGGACCATTGATCTAGTTGAAAGGTCAAACCCTCGAAGCAAAGGTAGATTCATTGATTGAGAAGGACAGGTGTCCACAAATCATCAACTCTGGAAGATTGACATACGAAAGAAAGGAAAGTTTGAGACTTAAGAATTTTAAAGTCCGAAATTCTTAAACAAATAGCAGTCGTTGATTTGAAGGAGGCCAGATCTGAATCCGTAGCTTTGAAAGGGATATATCTAAGCCATCAGTTGAGAGGCACTGCCAAGATCATGAGACCAATAGTCCCATAGCATTGTGGGGATCAAATATGCACAAACTTTAAAAATTTGAGGGTGGGCCATAATCCAAACCATGGTTTTGAAGAAAGGACATGTGGAGGCTCGAGGAGAATTGCGGGCTGAAAGGTAGTTTGGTTTCAAACTGCCTTTGGTCACGCCCACAATTTTGTGTTTGTGTGAGCTTATCACCTAAGTTCACCTCAAGGAGGGGCTTATTAGAAAAGGGGATAACGCCCAAACTCAGAGATTTCCCAAGTGCAAAGGGAAGGTCGTGGGTACCATTAGACTTGCACTTGGAAGTCGAAAGGGTCTGCGTTTAATTACAGAGTGAGACCATCAGAGAATCAGAGAGTTGTTGGCTTGAGAATCAGAGATCCTTGATTGGGAGGTCAGACTGGTTCCCTGACTTCCCAAATTAGAAACCATGGATGGAGAATCTGTCCTTTAAGAAAAGAAAAAGTAATTATGCCCCATCATGGATGTGTTACAAATTGGTATCAGAGCATGGTTACAACAATTGGCCTACTTGGGCTCATATACGAGTCATGTAAGGAGGTATTTTTATCTACATTTACTCCTTGAGGAGAAGGACTTCAGATTGAACCTGTGATTTTGGGAAATCTTGTTGAATTTTAGCAGAAGAAT
Organism: Picea mariana; assembly: GCA_032191745.1. NCBI lineage: Eukaryota > Viridiplantae > Streptophyta > Pinopsida > Pinales > Pinaceae > Picea > Picea mariana. The sequence continues at coordinate 257,634 of JASDQU010738771.1, forward strand.
TTCTTTAGCCCTTTGTCAAAGTGATAACTACTCTTATCGAAGTAGGGTTATTGTTAAGCCCTAATGTTGGCTCATTACACATTAATTGGGGCATATTATATTAGTAATTTTATTTTATTTATGTCAGCTTTAGGCGATTAGTTGTAATTATACCTCCTAGTCTACTATATATACCAAGGAGACATTTTCATTTTGAATCATCTTGTACTTGAACATTTAAGTGGGGTAAAGGGAGGTTGCCCCCTCAAAGAGGCTTATTATCTGAAATTATCTCTTTTTCAAGGCGTTGAGTACTTTTCCTGAGGTTTTTCTATGTTATATTGATGTTTGGTTCTTAACATATGGTTTTAGAGCTCAAGGTCTTGGGGTTTCGCTGCTACATCTGAGACACCGTGGAATTTTTGCTATAACTTTTTTTCTACAACGTTTCAGAAGGAACTGCTTGGAGATTCGTTAGTAGACGGATCAAGGTACGTTGGGTTAAAAATTTAGCTTCCGAGGCCTTATACTTTTGGAGATATAGCCTGTACAAGACAGGGTTCTGGAATCATCCTGAAATGAGTCATTGAGGAATTTTCGCTATAAAAAAATTTCTGTAACGTTTCAGACCCTGAAATCTGGAGGTAATTTACATAAATTAGTAAGGTATCTGTGGGAAAAATTTCATCTTCTGTGTCATCTTAAATTTATAGATACACCTTGTGTAAAATAGGGTATCTGACTAGTCTCAAGAAGGTGTTCCAGATAAAACAAGCATAACTTCTTGCTAGAGTATCCAAATTGAGTGGGACTAGTTGCATTGGATCACGGACAGTCTGTAGTATTTTTGGTGTGAGTTTCAGAATTTGATATCAATTATTTTGTGTGGGGAATTCTATACAAGTGAGATATCCTGGAAAGGCCAAAAATCGGCAAATTGTGAGGAAGTTACCGTAAATTCCACTTGGCACATCCAATTTTGATCAGACGTGTGGCATTGTAGAGAAGAAATATCATAGAACTACCTAAAAGAAAGTTTCATACCCATAAGGGCCGAAACTTGGGAGATAGAACATAATAAATATTGTCTAGCAGAACCACCTCAAAATCAAGACTCAAAAGTAATATTTGGCCAACATGCCACCCAGAAAGGGACCTTCTACACCAAATAAGCCTCCAAAAAATCCTAATTGGACTCTTGATGAAGGTGAAGAAATGCGTAGGGACATAAATGATTTACAAAAGAAGACAATAACCAAAGATGAACTACAAGAGATGATGGATTCAATGGAAGCTAAGTTGATGGATTCAATGGAAGCTAAGTTGGATACTAAGATGGATGGCTTAAAAGGGGAGATCAGGGAAGTATTGAGAAATTTCGTAATAGAGAAGACACCGAAAAGTGAAAATGCATCCCATGAAATTCATGATGAGGACACAAGGAAGATGAATCAAGAATGGAGAAACTCCAACTTTGGTTTGAAGACCAACCATGTTCCTAAGATTGATATGAGGAAGTTTGATGGAAAGGACCCAATCACATGGATACTTCAGATGGAGCAATTCTTTGATCTCCATAATGTGCCATATACACAAAAGGTACGAATTGCTTCTTTATATTT
>JASDQU010738771.1:259334-290736 GCA_032191745.1 Picea mariana
TACTATGGCATACAAATTGGAGCTGCCTGCATCTTCACGAGTACACCCAGTTTTCCATGTTTCATGCTTAAAGAAGGTTATAGGTGACAAGATCCCAGTTCAAACTATATTTCCAGAACTTGACGAGGAAGGAAAAATCATATTGGAGCCTGAAGCCATCACTGACACAATAATTCGCCAGCTAAGGAATATATCCATTTCAGAGTATCTCATTAAATGGAGGAAACTACCAGCTGAAGATTCCACTTGGGAAGATGAGTCTTTTATACAGAAGCATCTAGAGTTACTCAAGCGTTGCAGACAACACTTGTCTCAAGGGGAGGGGCATGTTAAGCCCTAATGTTGGCTCATTACCCCTTAATTGGGGCATATTATATTAGTAATGTTATTTTATTTACGTCGGCTTTAGGCCATTAGTTGTAATTATACCTCCTAGTCTCCTATATATACCAAGGAGACATTTTCATTTTGAATCATCTTGTACTTGAACATTTAAGTGGGGTAAAGGGAGGTTGCCCCCTCGAAGAGGCTTATTATCTGAAATTATCTCTTTTTCAAGGCGTTGAGTACTTTTCCTGAGGTTTTTCTATGTTATATTGATGTTTGGTTCTTAACAGATATGCTAATTAAAATTTATAATAAGACTTGAATGTGGATAGCTAAAGGTGGTAGGGTTTTGTCAAGAGCAGCTAAAGCCCGAAGGATAGATCACCTGGTGTTTGTAACAATGCTTCTAATCATGGGTAGTTGGAACTTCATGCACTAATGATGGTATATTATATAATGGTTAATACATTTGTGGGATCAAAGGAATCTGATAGGATCAGGTAGGATCCCTTGCAGTTATAGTTACTTATCTATATTAAAATTGGAGTATATAATTCCCCATGACCAGATAAAAGTGAGATGGTTAAAACCCTATGGACACTCAGGAAAGAAGGTTTTCTTTCTAGATGTTGTCACATAAAGAGGAAAGTGACCCTGGTTGGTTATTTCCTTGAGAAAAATCAACATCAATACAAGATATGACTGTGAGATTAGTCCTGTAAGTGACTGAAATCTCAAACTAAAGGACACTAATGATGAAATTAAACTATCAAGTGAATGCATGAGGTAAAAAGGTGCAAGAGATGCACCTACTTATACACAAATGTGTATACATGATCATAAGGATGATTGGAAGATCCTTGGGAAAAGGATATAGAAGCCTGATATGTCCATGTGTGTGAATCACATGGAAAAAGTGCAAGCAATAAGATAGCATAATGAATACTTATCTGTGTTTCTGGAGCTTCCTAATATGAATCCTGATAGTAATACCAGTTAGGTATGAATGATATTAAACGTGCAAGTGATGCACAAGTATGATGTAAGTTAACAAACCAGAATATGTATGGATACATAATTTGGGTACATGGTAAAGATGCATGTTTATATTCCTTATGGGATATATGGTAAACTATTGAAGCTAACTCACGACTGAGGCAATCACAAATAGTGATGGATATGAAATAATAAAGTTGCATGCTGAAGGAGTTCCCTATGGAGGAACTGTGTGAAGACTCTGTCAAAAAAAAAAAGTCACAACCTTAATGACTGCTGAGAATTAAGCAGTGAGCCACAAGCTTATATGAATATATATATATATATATATACAAGAATCCTAGATTACATTTTGAAAAAACATGATGTAATGAATAGAAGACTAATAATGAATCTTTGCCATTCTGATAACTGAATGGTAACATGTAGGATGCTAAGGTTCATGATTCATTATGGGAAAAATATTTTTCTATTAAAGCATGCTGATGTATCCTAAGAGTTAGGATGAGCCTAACCCAGTGCTGCTGAGGAAAAGAGCAGAAAAATCACAATAAGAAGTAGGTTGCATAAGTAAAGGGGGAGAAAAGGAGGAACACTTTCCTCACCCTAAGAACCCTAAATTGTTTAACAGAGCCGTAGAATTAAAAGAGCAGTTGTGGAAAGCATTATAGTTGGTAAAAGGAAAGTAAACCCCCTGAGTATGATTAAATAAATACATGAGTACATTTAACTAAATAGGCTTGGTTAAAGCCAGGATTAAGAAAAGACAGTGAGGCCTTAGATATAACTCGATTGGGATGAAAAGTCCCAGGCGGTGTAGAAAGAGTTGGAATAAGGGGAGAGTCCTCAATTATTTCTGTCCTGAGTATTATGTTTTCTCTTGGATGAGAAAGCTAGTACGCTAATGAAAGTAAAAAGGTTTTGACACCATAGTGATAAGGATTGTATTTATGAAGATACAATCGAAATTTGTTTGTGTTTCACTTGTGGAAACATTTGAGGATAATGTGATGAAGTGCATAAAGATATGCTAGGACATTTTGAAGATGTTTTATGAATTTGAATGTTATGATACATGCATTTGGTTTAATATTAAAACTAATGTAATTGTGACTATGATGATGCATGTTATCTATAGAAAGGAATTGGAGCTATTGCGGAAGATAGTTGCTAATGATGGGCAACCTCAAGCAGAGGATGACCAGGAGAAGGCTGTGGTTGAAAGATTGTTGACAAGGCTGTAAAAGTCCCCATAAAGCACCACTGCTGAGGTAAAAATTGGAAAGAGGGTGCTAGAAGCCAAGAACTGGTATAAAGATATTCGTGCCTATGTGGCACAAGGTATGAAGGGATTTGGTAAGAACCCCTTCTGAAATATTTTATTGTCTTAGTGTTATGCATGAACTTTTAAAAGACAATTCTATGCCTTGGGTACGCAAGTAAGGTATGATTCAGGAAGGAGAACCTGAATGATGGAGGCATGAACCTATGGTAGTAAACATTGTTTGTGACCCTTGGAAGAATTCATGAACTGATATGTCATGAATACATGGACCAATCAAGGAAAGATTGGAAACATAAGTGCTCATAGATAGCACGTTGCATGGAATTGCTTCTAGGAAATGCATGTTTTCATAAAGGACAGACAATGGATTTCCCATTGAGAAAGCAGGAACTTCCAACATTTCTAAGTACATTGTATAGGTGTTAGAGAAAACCAAATTTGGGTGGCCATGAGTATTGGCACCCTAGTTATTAATAAAAAAAGAATGCTTAAAGGCATGCATGTGAAACTTTTGAGTATCATGTGTACTGATTTGGGATCGTGATCGTCCTATAGTAGGTAGTATGGTCCTGCTGTAAGAATGAAAGAAAATTAATAAGCCATATGAGGAAAAGGTTGGTTAAATTCCAATGCACCATGTCCAGGAACTGGGCATAAAGCGTGACGAACTTGAAAACAATGCAATAGTGCATTGGGTATGAATGTGGCCATGCATAGTTGGCACATTTGTTAAAATCCTTTGAAATGTTGAATTACATTTTGAAATGGCTAGTATGTTGAAATGAGGCATAGGAAAGGAATGGGATTCCATTTTTATGTTTATATAGATGTGATGAACTGTTAGTATGCATGATTTTGAATATAGATATATACACATGGATGCATGAGAGACTAACAATTTGTTTGGCTATGTAAAGAATGAATTCCAGGGAGGAAAGGGGTCTTGGATATGGCAGTGTTGGAAAACCATAATGAAGGCCAACTTCCTGTTGAGCCAAACTGCTATGGGAAGGAAATTCCCATAATTATGAATCTGGTTGTTGTGCAGGACAAATATGGAAATAAACTGTGGAATTGGAAATCTGTAGGTGACAGATTTACAAGGAAATTCTGAATTTAAAATTTATGATGATGTCTCATGAATTATTGTATACCTAATATACAGGTGAAAGGAAAATATTTGCGAAGAGTGCAGATATGAGAGACTGAACTCTCGGGTTCGAAGAAGAACTGTGAAAAAGAGTTTAATCCGATCACATGAAATAGAGACTAACAATTTGTTTGGCTGTTTAAAGAATGAATTATCGGGAGAAGGAGAGTAACCTTTGTCCCTATATATTATGGTACCAGGAGAAGGAGAGTAACCTTCATCCCTACCTATTACAGTGCCAGGAGAAGGAGAGTAACCTTCATCCCTAACTTTAGCTGAGCCGGATAGATTTCAAGCTGTAAAAGCATGAAAAATGGCCACTGTTGAGCCATGAGAACCCCTTCATAAGCCATGATCACCTAGAATATGTTGTGTTGAGGTAACACAAATCGAAGGGATGCCTCGACAGAGAAATTCTGAGGGACATGTCGACTGTAAGACTTGATAGAGTCTCTGGAATTATTTCTGTGCGAGAAAACCTTGGCAAGGCAAGATGGATCACCCGAGGGACTATATAATAGAGAAGGGGATGCCTGGGCCTGGGCTTGGAGGGTGAGTGACCGCAAGGAAGAGGAGACCTTAATAGTTCTTGTAAACTATTGATTGGGATCATACACATGATGGGTAGTTCTTCCTATGTGAGAAAACCTTGGTAAGGAAAGATGGATCACCCGAGGGACTGTGTAGCAGAGAAAAGGGTGCATGAGCCTAGGTGTGGAGGTTGAATGACTACAAGGAAGATGAGACCTAAATAGCTCTTGTAAACTATTGATTGGGATCATGCACCCAATGGGTATGTCAAGGAAAAACAATGAGCCTGGATAACAAAACAACCATGTGGATACAAATCCACGAACTGTGCAAATAATTATTATGCTAAGATTATGAAATTTTCCTAGAAAAGTTTATGCAGTGTCTTCGCATAAGACTATTATTAAAGGTCTTGTTGTCCAAGAATTATTGAAAGCATGTGACCAAGATTAAGGGTCTGAAAAAGGACCTGACCGATAAAGAAGTATCAATATTTCTGAAACAACTAAATGAGAAAGGCATGGAATGTGTTTTTTGAGAAAGAACATCAAGGATGGTGTTCCTTTAAAGGGGGGGAATTGTAACACCCTTGTTTCCAACAACTTGTAATTAATCATAAAATAGGATTACCATGCTAAGGAATGTGGACAATGTAAATGTATTATTGTTAAACCGCCCATAACTGACTGTTGGGGGGTGAATCCTTGAAGTACGAGCCATGATATCTCTAGAGGAAATAAATCTGTTAATAAAGAAAGGACTGGTGGTTGAATCATAAACCACCCCCATGAATGGAAACATGGTCTAGCTGCAGGATGTCATCTCGAAGTACCACAGAGACCTACATACCCAAGCTTCCTTCTGATAGAAGGAATAGGACAGATCGAAAACCTTCCAGAGGAGGGAAGGTAAGATAAATATAGAGATAGCAAGAGAGGAGACACGGGAGGAGAGAACAAGCTCATAAGGGATATGTGCGAACCCAAAGGAAGTGTCGAGAACATAGCCTGAAGGACTCAAACATGAACTTGATGCTGAGGAAGCATCTGATAAACCTCACAGGGTCACTGTGACAGAGAGAGTTTCTCTGAGAGATTGCATAAATTCCCTAGTGATATCATGGCTTGGCACGAGGGTGGACAGAGTGATAAGAATGAATGCCTCTGAGCCTATGGTTGGGTGGAAATGCGCACACCCATAGTCAGTTGGTTGGATTTAACTTGTAATAGATAAGTATTCTCATACCCTGCGAAATTAAGCTGTAATTATGTAATGAAATGGGATATACTGTGAATGACCCAGGTATGTGTATGTTGGATTAATGGTTATACTATATCTCTTTATTCTTTTTTAAATTGTGTATTTAAGCAAGTATGGATTGGACATGTTTTGTATTTGTAAATGCATGCACCCTGTGGTGGCTTAAGATGGATCCACGAACTATGAGTTCATCGACCTTGGGCACAGTTTCATGTATGCATGTCAACACTCCTAGTCGTTCTGAGTCCCTTAGAGGAGGGAGTCTGTTAAAGCTCAAGAGAGATAGTGCACATATGCATAGGCTCTCTGCGAGGTAGGTAGAGACCGGGAACCACCTAAGTTCTAGAGTTCAGGAAAGAGCGTAAGGGGTGTGCAGAAGGATTCTTCCAAGGGTTAAGCTTAGGAGATAGAGAAGAAATATATTAATCCTTTTAGAGATAAAAAAGCTCATAAAAAAAAACGAGGTTGAAGTATCCAAATAAGGGAAGGTCCCTTTGTTTGTAAGATGAATGAACGAAATATGTTTGGAAAGAGCCACGGTCTGATGTGACCGTTGGATATGTGGGAGTTAACCCTAGATTCATTTGGACTTTGGGAGTTTGAAAAATTGAGTGAATTCGTCACGAGGGAGGTAAAATCCCTAAAGTTCCGAAGTCCCGAGGTTAACTTTGAACCTTATACCTGAGGCTACCCGAGAACCGTCTCGACCGCCAGATCTGGGAGGTAGGCGATAGTCAAGTTACCAGAAATGGCCATGAATTAAGAACCTGATAGCGAACATGTTAGTTCATGGCCACGATCAACCTACGTCGTTGATCTCATCAGGAATAGAAGATCAATGACTAGGAATAGACTAGAGTTGAGTGAGCACTTCTCAGATTGTAGAGGTGGGACCTCGCAATCATTGTGAACCATTGATCTATGAATGGAGATCGAGGGTGGGGAATCATTGTGGAGTGTGAAGGTGAAAGTAGCGGAAGTGCTAGTTCACAGCTGACAATTTACCAATGTCATTGATCTCATCAGGCTGGAAGATCAATGACTCCAGTTAAGACCAAGTTGAGCGATAAATTTCCAAATTGTGGAGGTCAAAATCTTTGATAAAGAGCACGCATGTTGGAGCCATGCAATTTCTGTGAACCGTTGATCATCATTAACCTTCGAACTGAGTTTGACGATATCCATGAAACTCAAGGAATGCATGGGAAGGAAAAATATTAAAGGGGATCAAGCTCAAAAGAAATATCACTTTCAGGTGAGCAAACAAAGTCCAAGAGACAGAACCATAGGAGGAGCAAAGGTTGATGCCTTTGAACACTTAGAAAATATTCTAAGTTGGAAGAGATCAAGAAGCTCAGGAGGAGGAGCGAGAGTGGCATAAGTCTGTGGACTCTGGGTAAAGACCCGAAGTAGATTGTGTTCATTGGTCGACAGGAGATATGTTTCGTTAGATCAGAGTCTTCAGGAAAAACTACTTCAGAGGTTTCCAAGTGAGGAGTGTGACAAAATCCTGAAGCCTCGAAAGTCGAAGAATATCGCAACCATCCATTTAAGAGGGACACGTGGCAGAAATCCATGAAGTTCGGGTGAAATCATTCTGGGAGAAACAAGTGCATAGGAGCATGAAACTCCCAAAACCTAAAGAGACAAAGAACTAAAGAGAATCAGGACCGTCAAATCCAGAGGGTACGTGGCGAAAGATTGTGAACTCTGGGTGAAAGTACTTAAAAGGAAAACAAAGGAGTAAAGTTGGAAATCATCGAACCCTGAATAGTTGAAGTAGCTAGGAGCCATCGATCTGCGAGAGGACACATGTCATCAGATCAAGGACTCCAGATAAAATGATCTGGGAGAAGCAGAGTGTGGAGAAACTAATATTTGAAATCGCCGAAGTCCTAAAGTAGACGACAACCATTGATTTGAAAGTGGACACGTGGCTCCAGATCTAGAACTCCGGGTATGATGAACTCCGGAGGAAAGAAGAGGGTGAAAGCACCGAAGTCCTGAAGGATATCTTGATCTTTGATTGAGGAGGAGGTCAAAGGACTGTTGATATGGTATTGGTTGAAAAGTGTCGAAGTCCTGAATAGGACTAGGGCCATTGATTTGGGGAGGACAGGTGTTAGAAGATCCGACACTCCAAAGGGATTCACTTTGGAGATTTGTGTTTGTGGAGAGAAGATATAGATTGTTGATCGTGGAATCCGGAGAAATATGTTCAAGAGTTTCAATTGAGATTTGAGACTCCCGAAGTCCGGAGAGATGAAGTAAATCTCTACCATCCAATCATATCAAGTATATCTCAGTTGTTAGATCGTCTGAAGTAAATCTCAAGCATCAGATCGTCCGAGGTGAATCTAGACCGTCTGATCCAGAAGAGACGTGGCATAGATTAGAGGATTCCAGGTAAAGTCTCGAAGTAATTCATAGCCATTAGATAAAAAGGATAGGTGGCATGAATCTATAGATTTCGGGTAAAGACCCAAAGCAAGCCTCAACCATCCAATTCAAGTGAACATGCAGCAAGAATCCACTTACTTTGAGGGGAAGTGAAGTTTGAGATTTGAGATCTCAGAAGTCTGGAGACTCGAAGGAAATCTCGACCATTGATTGATAAAAGGGCCGCATGACCATTGATCTAGTTGAAAGGTAAAACCCCCGAAGTGGAGGTAGAGCCACTGATTGAGAGGGGAAGGTGTCCACAAATCGTCGACTCTGAAAGATTGATGTATGGAAGAAAGGAAAGTTTGAGACTTAAGAATTCTGAAGTCTAAAATTATGAAACAAATCACAGTCGTTGATTTGAAAGAGGTCATATCTGAATCTACATCTTTGAAAGGGATAGATCTAAGCCATTAGTTCAGAGGCACCGTCAATATCATGAGATCAAGGGTCCCATAGCATTGCGGGGATCAGAGATGCACGAACTTTAAAAATTTGAGGGTGGGCCATAATCCAAACCACAGTTTTGAAGAAAGGACACATGGAGGCTCGAGGAGGATTGCAGGCCGAAAGGTAGTTTGGTTTCAAACTGCCTTTGGCCACACCCACAATTGTGTTTTTGCGTGAGGTTATCACCCAAGGTCACCTCAAGGAGGGGCTTATCAGAAAAGGGGCTAGCACTCAAACTTAGAGATTTCCCAAGCGCGAAGGTAAGGTCATGGGTACCATTAGGCATGCACCCGAAATTCAAAAGGGTCTACGTTTAATTACAGACCGCTACCATCAAGGGCTCAGAGAGTCGTTGGCTTTAGAATCAAATATCCTTAACCAAGAGGTCAGACTGGTTCCTTGAATTCCCAAATTAGAAACCATGGATGGAGAATCTGTCCTTTAAGAAAAGTGAAAATTTTTATGCCCTGTCCTGGGTGTGTTACAAAACATATAGTATTAAAGTGTAATGAGCCAATTATTGGCTCACTACATAGGAGTGGCTTTATTTGGTTGGGGGTTTGGCCCTTGTTTTTTATGTTTAATTTTTAATTTTTTATTTGTTATTTGCTATTTGTTTATAATATAATTTATATTTGTATTTGTATATGATATGTCTTATATAGTTATATATAACCCACTTAAACCCTAAACCCCCATAACTCCCTAACCACTAAATAGCCCAACCCCTAAACCCCCTAACCCCTCAATGCCTAACTACTAGTCCCTGACTTTAACCCATGTCCAAATCCCCTCAAAAATATTTTGTGATAAACCTTGTATTGGTTACCATATGACACATGAACTCAAAGATTCCATTTATGAATTGGGTAGTGGTTTTGGAGCATTCACATGGTTCCTATGGTGGATGCAGGTGGATGGTTAGAAATTTACCAAGGTTAATGAGTGGAGGTTTAGAGTGTTGTCGTAGATTATCAATATTGACTAATAATTAAAATCAATTAACACATGATTAATATGGGTTAGGAGGTTATAGGTTGGTGGGTTATGAGATAAATCAAGGTCAATGACTTCTTACCAAACAATGATACATAGAAAATGGCATAAAACTTAACAACACACAATTATACCATATAAGAAAACACTTTAAATAGAATAAATCATAGAAAATATATAATCACATACTTTGACCTACATTTCAACAATTCAATATCATTGATATATTTCTTCTTCCAACTCAACATCTCTATCATTTAGTTCATAATCAACATTGAAAGGATTGGCCATAGCATCAACATCATCTATGTCATTTTATGTAGTTTCATCATCGATATGATCATCGAGAACATAGTAATATACATCTAAATTGAATTCTTTGACTTCTTCATCTAACACATATACCTGATCCTATACATCATCTTCTTCTTCAATATCATATTCTTCCACTACATTATACTTTACAAGCCTTCCTATTGGATCATATCTAACAACATATGACCAACCCACTTTACCTGGAACCTCTGAGTAAGATACATGCTCACATTAGCTTGGAAGAACATAAGGCTTTGTACCTGACTTAACTATCCTTGTATTAACCATGGTAAATCCATTGGCATTCTCAATAAAAATTATCTTAGGATCACATTCATTCATGCATAACCCGTACCATTTGACCTTGAACATGATTAATTTAAAGGATTTAGAGTCACACTCAAGTATATCATCCAGATGCATCTATTTTTAGGTACCTCTAGATTTTTGTAACTTATAGAGGAAGCATTAGTAACCTAAAAGACTGCAATTAAAATCTAAAACCCCCTAACCCCTAAACCACCTAACCTCTCAATCCCTAACTCCTAACCCATTACCCTAAACCACATCCAAATCCCCCAAAAAATATTTTGTGTTAAATCTTGTAATGGTTACCATATGACACATGCAACTCAAAGATTCCATTTAGGGCATGTATAGTGGTTTTGGAGCATGCACATGGTTCCTATGGTGGATTATGTGGAGAGTTAGAAATTTACCAAGGTTAGTGGGTGGAGGGTTAAAAAATTGTGGTAGATTATAAATATTGATTGTGTTAGAAAAACAGGATCGTAGAGCAATAAAATAAAACAAATGCGGAAATAAAACACATAGGATACACAATATAATATAAACACAGAAATACGTGGTTCAAACAGTGTGGGCTACGTCCACTAGAAAAATTTCCAGTTCCTTCATTTTTATTATCTAACAAAATGAAGGGATTTAACCTACAACACACCCGCTGTAACTTCCTCTTCTTTCTCTCACAATATCCTCTCTAAGAATACAATATTCGTGATAATACATAGCCGCAATAAAATTCCCTCATAAAAGAGGGTTTCCTTCTACGGAAAAAACCCTAAAATAAATTCTACCCTTAGATCTGTGACCTTATAATGAATGGTCCAGATTGACTATGAGATTACAATATTTTACAAGGCAATTTTTTCCAAGATTTCACTTTGGGGGTGCTACCCCTGAATTCCCTGCTAGGGGGGGATACACCCCCTTGGACCCTCCTGGAGACATTTTTGGGGTGGAAATCAAACCCACACCCCCTGTTAGGGAATGGGGTCTAAGCATGAATGAAACAAACCTCTGAATCAAGAAGATAATTAGGCTCCATAACCAACAATATCCCACTTGGAGACTGATCACAACAACTACATTGATGTTGTACTTGCTGGACTATACTCCACCTTGAACCTGGAAAATTTCTCATATTCACCTTCATGCTTGAAGGCCAACTGAAACTGAGCAGGAACTTAGTTTCTCTCTGGTTACTCCCTTTTTTAACATGTATGCAGGATTTTGGCTAGTATGTATCTTTTCCAACTTCAAATGTTCATATGCCAAGATGGATTGTATGAAATGGTACTTGAGTTGTATATGATTAGTATTTGAATGGAAGGATGAGTTCTTTGCAATATGAATGAAACTCTCACTATCATAGTACAACCTGTTATTCTCCTACTTCTTTCCCAATTCCTCCATAAACCTCTATAACCAAATCATTTCTTTACTATCATTTGTAGCAACAACATACTATGGTTCTGTTGTTGAAAGTGCAACAACCTTTTGTAGTTTCCAAGCCCAACTCATTTTTGTTCCACCTACAAAAAAAACATACCCTGTGGTGCTCCTCATGCTATCTTTATCACATGCCATATTTGAATCAACATATCCTTGTAGAACAATGTCTGAACCTCCAAAACATAATGCATGAGTAGTAGTACCTCTCAAATACCTGAGAATCCACTTTACTTCCTCCCAATTTTCTTTACCTAGATTGTTCATATACCTTCTCACAACTCCCATTACATGTGCAATATTTTTTCTTCTACAAACCATTGCATACATCAAGCTGCCAATTGCTGATGAATAGGGGACTCTAGACATGTATTCTATCTCCTCTTGTGTATTGGGACACATTTCTTTGGTTAATTTTAAATGGTTAGCCAAAGGTGTACTAACTGGTTTTTCATTATGCATTCTAAACCTCTCCAAGACCTTCTCTATGTACTCACCCTGAGACAATGTCAATTTGTGATTTTTCCTATCTCTTTTTATTCTCATACCAAGGATTTTATTTGTAGCACCCAAATCCTTCATTGCAAATGAATTAGCTAATTTCTTCTTGAGAAGATTTATATCTTGCATATTAGACCATGCAACAAGCATGTTAACTACATACAATATCATGATAATACAACTTCCATTTTCTATCCTTTTAAAATAAACACAGTGATCAGAATGACATATACTATAACCTTCTTCTGTCATAAACCTGTCAAACTTCAAAAACCACTTCCTTGGAGCTTTCTTTAGGACATACAAGCTCTTATTCATCGTGCATACTAAATTATCCTTTCCTTTGACCTCATACCTCTGTGGTTACTGCATATAAATCTCTTCCTCTAAATCCCCATGGAGAAAAGTTGTTTTTACATCTAATTTTTCAAGATGCAAATATTTTTCTGCCACAAGACTCAAAATAGTCCCAATTGAAGTCATTTTAACAACAGGAGAAACTATTTTATCAAAATCTATACCTTTCTTTTGTGTAAACCCCTTTACAACAAGTCTAGCCTTGTACCTTTTTTTCCCTCCATCTTCTTTCTTTAACTTGTAAAACCATTTATTCTACAATGCTCTTTTTCCTGCAAGAAACTAAACCAAGTACCAAGTCTGTTTATTTACCAAGGATTCCATTTCCTCTTTCATGCCTTTCTCCCACTTCCTTTTAGTTTCTACCTGCATTTTCTCTTCATAACTTTCTGGTTCACCATAATTAGTCAACAATAAATAATACAATGAAGGAGAGTATCGTTCAAGGGGTCTACTTAAACAAGTAGATTTTCTAACAACACTTGCAGAAGTTTGAGGTACCTATTTCTCCTATTGTTGTACATTTTTATTTTCTGTTACCTTTGGAATTTATTTTTCAGTGATCTCATCAAGCACTGTGTATTCTAGTTTTTATTTTTCCTATTTCTTTCCCTGTAACTGATCTTTGTACATGACCTTCTGATTGAATATGAAATCTCTACTCCTAATGATTTTTTGATTTTCATAGTCCTATAAAAGACAACAAAAATCATTAACACTCTATCCAATAAAGGTACACTTCCTGGATTTAGCCTCAAGCTTTGTTCTATTTTCTTTATCAATATGGACAAATGCTTCACAACCGGAAGTCTTCAAAAATGAATAGTTTACCCTTTTACTTGTCCATGCCTCCTCTGGAATGCCACCATCCAAAGAAATTGAAGGTCCTCATTTTATCTATTAAACAATAGTATCTACAACATCTGCCCAAAACGGTAAGGGAAACCCTGCATGAAATCTCATACTCCTTGCATGCTCCATGATTGTCCTGTTCATCCTTTCTGGCACACCATTTTCTTGTGGTGTTCCCGAAACTCTGTTCTCTCTATGAATCCCATGGTATGAAAAGTAATCATCAAACTCCTTGCTGCAATAGTCACCTCCATTTTCTGATCCAAGACACTTCAACCTTTTTCTTGTCTCATTCTCAACCAAAGATTTCCATTTCTTAAAACTGTCAAAAAACACAGATTTTTGTCGAATGCAATAAACTCGAGTTTTTCTAGCTGCATCATCAATAAAAGTAACATAATAATGAGAGCCACCAAGAGATGATACCTGAGTTGGTCCCCATACATTTGTATGCACAAGCTCTAACCTTTCACTCTTCTTTTCTTTTCCAACTCTGAGAAATCTGACTCTCTTCTGTTTNTAAACTCGAGTTTTTCTAGCTGCATCATCAATAAAAGTAACATAATAATGAGAGCCACCAAGAGATGATACCTGAGTTGGTCCCCATACATTTGTATGCACAAGCTCTAACCTTTCACTCTTCTTTTCTTTTCCAACTCTAAGAAATCTGACTCTCTTCTGTTTTCCATAAACACAATGCTCACATAAATCCTTTTGAAGATATGACAACATATTCCTTTTTTGAAGTATCTACATCCCCTTCTCACTCATGTGTTTGAGCCTATGATTCCAATTTGTTGTATCCACTCCTATAGAAGCTAAAGAGATAGAAGAGTCAATATTACCAGTACATAAATACAATGTACCTACCTTCTCTCCTTTTTCTATCACCAATGATCCTTTGGTGACCGTTCATGCCTTATCTATAAATATACATATACAACCTTCACTTGCCAACTTCCTTATTGAAATTATATTTTCCTTAGATCTGGTACATGTATTACCTCTTTCAATAACCATTGGTTTCCATTATTTTGCTTTATCTGTACCTTACCCATTCCAACAATTTTGCATGGTGCATCATCACCTAAATGAACCCCTCCAAAAACACCTTGAACATAATATAGAAAATGTTTCCTATGGGGTGTGGCATGAAATGAAGCCTATGAATCTACTACCCAAGACTTAGAAATATTATCTACTGAAAGAATCAAAACATCTTGTAACACATCACCTGTTACATTTGCTTCCTGATTTTTCTCCTGTTATCCATCTCTTTGTTTCTTTGAAGCTTTGCAATATTTCTTCAAATTCCCTTTCTTCACACAATTCCAACACTTTGTCTTTCCTAGTCTGGACTTGGATCTTCCTTTCCTATGATTCTTGTGGTTCCCTGAGCCCTTTCCTCTATCCTTTTATCTTCCCCTATTCTCCATGTTTAACGCATTACCTAATGTCTCACCTATGTTTTTTCGTTGCATTTCCTCACTAAGGATAACGCCAACAACATCATCGAATTTTAGATTGTTTGATATAGAGACGGAGTTACTTACAACCATGACCAAGCCATTCCAACTTTCTGGATATGAAGACAATATTAGAAGAGCCCTGACCTCATCATCAAAGTCAAATTTTATATAACTTAACTGATTAGTAACCATATTAAATTAATTTAAATGATATGCAATAGACCCACCTTCAGACATATTCATATTAAATAATCTCTTCATTACAAATACCTTATTCAACATCAAGGGTTTTTCATATAGTTTAGCCAATTCATCCATCATCTCCTTTGTTTTATTTTCTTTTGAAATATTGAAAGCCACTTATGCTGCCAAGATCAATCATATCATTCCTTGTGCCTTTCTGTAAAGAACCTCCCATTCTTCATCCTTTATGGTCGTCGACTTCTTTTCTATTCCACCCAATGGTAGGAATAGATCCTTCTAACGTAAATAATCTTCCATCTACATCTTCCATAACTGGAAGTTTTTGCCATTAAATTTCTCGATCCTAAACTTTCCATATTCCACCATTTCTCCCACTCGAACTAGGAGCCCTCTTTTCCTACAAGTTACCTTTCACTCTGATACTAGTTGTTAGAAAAACCGGATCATAGAGCAATAAAATAAAACAAACGTGGAAACAAAATACAAAAGATACATGATACAATGGATACACATATATACGTGGTTCACCTAGTGTGGGATACATCCACCAAAGAAATTTCCAGGTCCTTCTTTTTTATTATCCAACAAAATGAAGGGATACAACCTACAACACACCCATTGTAACTTCTTATTCTTTCTCTCACATTCTCCTCTCTCAGAGTACAATATTTGCGATAATACACAGCCACAATACAATTCCCTCATAAACTAGGGTTTTCTTTCTAGGGGAAAAAAAAAATAATTTCTACCATCAGATTTGCGACCTTATAATGAACGATCTAGATTGAATATGAAATTACAATATTTTACAAGTCAATTTTTTCCAAAATTTCTCTTAGGGGGAACTACCCCCAAATCCCCTGTTAGGGGGGGGATACACCCCCTGGCGATAGTTGTGGGGGGGGGGGAATACTCCCCACATGCCCTCGTTAGGGAATGGGGTCCAAGCATCGCTGAAACAAACCTATGAATCAAGAAGATAATCAAGCTCCACAACCAACAGACTGATAGTTAAAATCAATCAACACATTATCAATATGGGTTAGGAGGTTACAACTTGGCATATTATAAGATAAATAAAGGTCATTGATCTCTAACCAACCAATAATACATAGAAAATGACATAAAACTTAAAAAAAAACATAACTAGCCCATATAAGAAAATACTTTAAAGAGAATAAATCATAGAAAATATATAATCACATTTCTTTTGGATATTGTATCTCTTGACACATTGCCTAGATTGGTTGGTGGGACCCTTTTTCCTTTATGGTACCTTTTGTAACTCTGTGACACAACTTTGGAAATAGTAACAGGCTCTTCTATTTATTTGGCACATGTTTCATTTGTGGAAACATCCATTTGTTTCCCTTATTTAAAGAATCTATGATGAGTCACCCTTGAATACCATGGATTCTATTTAGTTTCTCCTTAGTCCTAGTACACTTCACCCTTGTCTTGATGATTTTTTTAACATCTAGTGTTGCCAATATAGGGCCTCTAATTGTTCCCTCTTTTATTTATTTGTCATTGAACAACCTTCTACCATATAATTGACCATTCGTTCTAGGATTCTTTAAATCACTACCAAGTCATCCTTGTCCTTATGATCTAAATAAGGGAAGTCATGATTCCATCTCTTTTTTCCTTCCTATGTAACCTTAGTGTCAATCCCTACTAGTTATCCTACACTTTCTACCTCTTGTTGGTTTTCAAGGGATCCCTTTCTCCCATGACTCTAGTGGGCCTTCCCCTATTGACTTCAAAACTTGTATTATATGGGTTTGGTATAGAGTATAGTGTACCTTCATCCCATTTTCCTCATCGATGGGTTTCCTTGGAACATGTAGAGAGAAAAATATTTTCTCTTTGACTTGGTTGTTTCTCAAGTTATCAACTATGGCTCATTATCACATCATTGAGATTTGTACCTTTGATGGTTCAATGGTTCAATTGATTGTATGATATTCCTAGACATGTGTTATTTTTGTCATCCTTTTAGTGGGAGTTTACGTTCAAGTAGATCCCAACCACATGTTTCAACTACAACATTTGTTTCCAAAGATATATCTCTATTTGCCATACTTTGTATGTTGGTCCTTGGGAGGTCCTCATATTCCTAGGTGTTAGTAAACTTTCCCCTATCAACACAAGATATTTGATTCTATGGCTTAGTCTTACTTCATCATGTACCTTGCTATGATTTACCTCATTGACGAGTTACCTCAGATTAAGCTGAGAGATTCCTCACTACTCTAAAACCTAGTAGGATATCAAACACTCAACTCCAACTCATTCTCACACAATTGTGATTTTCACATGTACTTCAATGGTTCAACATCAATTGTAGTTCTTAGGATTTGAAAATATATATTCAAAATTTACTAGATCCATCATCTTGAGATTCCATATTCACAACTCACATCATATCTTTGGATCCCCTTTCTTGTTCACTAGGGCTCCTATGGTTGTTTGTTCCACACCTATGAGGGTATCAATTCCTATGTATTCAAATTAATTGCACTCATCAACATTCTTCTATGTTTGTCTTGGCCTCTTCAACTCTTGGTTCCAATCTTGTATAAATGATTATTGATATCCTTGTATTAGACTTGAGCACCTATTCACCATATCACACATGATCAATGTAAAGTTATACTCTAATGATGTGTATCAAGGGGTGATTGAAAAATGGTTTTCAATTATAGTATATGTAGATGTGATTTCATTGATGTTGGAGAAATTAGATATGTAATAAATCATTTTTTTACCTTTTGATTCCATTTTGTAAGGTGGATCTCTAACAATATGAAATATGTCCCTCCAAACAATACATAATATTATTCTCTTATACAACTTTCAACATGATTTCCTTGAAAATTGACCTCGAAACCTTATTCAAACAATATAGCTTGAAATTTACACTATGTTTCTAGTTAGCAACATAAAAGACACTTGATCATGTTCATATTCTAATGGAGATGGTTTGCATGCATGTGGCTTGAAAAATACTAGGTGGGATTCAAGACTATATTTTCCAATTCGTGGTTGTGGCCCTTTCATCTAGTCACATAATTGGTTTGTTAAACAACCCAGTTGGAATTGACTATATATATCCTCCATGACTTATACTCCCAAGGAAAAATTTAAATTCGATATGTGATTTGATCATGGATACATAGACTAAAGTAATATGACCACCTAATTGGACTGGGAGGTTAAGTTAATTGCTCCCAAATACTAACTGACAAGGTGGAGGGCCTAATACCAAGGTGGTATCGAATATCTATAAGGTGGTTTCTAAGAAAATTATTTTTTTCGATTTCAAAAAGGAAGCACCATGTGTATAGCGAGTGGTTTGGTGGTATTAAAGATTTATGCTCCACTAACCCCCGATCCCTTTATCATCCAAAATCATTTACACCATTGATCATCCCTCTTTATAGCATTGATCCAATTATGTTTTAACTATGAATTAAGATTGTGATTTTGTTATATTAACATTAAACCATGTTTTAAAGGTATTTAACCCACTTTAGCTCTTATTTAATGGATTTACTCGATTTTTTTTTTAAATTTTTGATGTTATAATAAAATTATCAAGCATATAAGCTAAATAAGGTTCTAGTTGCAACATTAGTCAACTCAAATTGGGGATAATTCTTCCTTGTGAAGCATTAAGAACCATAGATCTTGTGTCGTTTCCATTGGGCTTGGAGTCAAATAATCTACCAACCTAGATATGTGGGAAATATTGCAACATGTGTGATACTTATTCCATCACTTATCAATCATAATTATTCAAAAGGATTTTGTTATCATGGACTAATTAATAAAATGGAATAATGTTAAGTGTACTCTTGATTATAAGGTGACGAAAATATGTACATCTTCAGATTTTGAGATGTTTCATTAATGAATACGACTTTGACACAAAAAATTATATATATTCAGGACTTGGAAAACATGTTTTCATATAATTTGATTATCCAGTTTGATTGGTAACTAGGTTTTGAGAATGACCTTTAATCATGATGGTAATACAATGTTGATGGAAGTAGTAGGTCCAGATTATTGGGAAGAGAAGACTAAAGAAAATATTCCCACAGACAATGAGGATAATTTTATGAAAGATGAAAATCAGGATTCGTTTAATATTTCTTTTGATGTCCAAGAGAGTCAAATGAGTGTACTTTCTCCTTCTTTCCATGATTTTCCTACTCGTTGTGCTTATAGCGCTCTAGAGTTGAGACCTAAAATATGTATATTATATGGTCACGTGATTCGAATTGGACATGAGTTTTGCAAGCATTTAAATACATATGATACCAGCAGAATTCAAGACCGAGAGTGGATTTTCATGAAAGCATGGTTGAATTAAAACTTGACAAAATTATGCAATATATTTATGAAATTAAACATGACATTAATATATTTAAATTTCCTAATTGTCAATGTGAGATGGAAAGCTCTGTTGATCCTTCTATCCCTTCCTCATCAAGTCCTTTTTTTCATGTAGTAATTCATGTTGATGAGGATTAAGAAAAAAATTGTTGTTTTTGAAAATTTTGAGGTGGGGTGTATATACAATGTATTAACGTCTTTTTAATATAAATACATACTTATGTTTTTACAATTATGTGTCTTAGATTTCCTATTATATATATATATATATAGTTTTATCTTTTTGTAATGCAATTTTAAAATAAAGTAATTGTATGATAACCTTATGAAATTACATGAAAACATGGTATTGAGGAAAATGCAAGCCTCAAGTTGAACATGCATGTTGAGTGTGTGGGATTACATGTTTACTTAGTAAGGAGGAATATGCACACCTTGTTAATGACAAATGCATACCTGCACTATAAAAATGCAAGCCCTTGACATGTTTTGCAACCTTATGATGGCCTAAACCCTAAATGGATCTTTGTTGGCCCATATGAATGTTTTTTTATAGGAGAATGAATGAAAATAGACATTGATGAATGAAAATGGATTAAGTTGAATGGATGTCGACAACTTTTGTTAATTAATAAATTTTCCTCTAAAAAATCATAATTTTATTACTGAAAAGAAAATTGCAGAGGATAAAAATGCATGCCAACTGATAAAATAGCTCACTATTGCTGCTTGAAATTGAAATGTGTATTTCACCCTTCACCAAATTCCAATCTAAGGCTATATATAGGTGAAGGGTTTTATCCACTATACAACTATAAATAAATCACTTGTGGTCACTATAAATAATATCATGTGAATGGTTTTATCCATTATACAACTATAAATAAATCACTTGAAGTCACTACATCAATCCATCCCCAAAAGTAGGGCTATGCTACCAGAATGTCACTAGAGTATTGAGGAACTCTTCCTCTTGATTGCAATTTCTAGCATATGTACCTTATTTATCCATGAAGGAGGGAGTCACAAGAAAACCAAGGAATCCAAGGACCCATTCCAAGGAGGGGATTTAGATCCCATTCAAATTCAACAAGATAATCCATATGTGTTTATTATTTGCCTTCCTATTGTGGTAATGGAGAATATGAATTATTTTAAATCTTTGTGCTCATGTTAGGTATCTTTCATTTCATGCTTTATATTTTAATATCTTATCTAAAGTAGGATTTGATATACATAAATAGATCTAGGGTTTGGTTTAAATCCATCACCATTTTTCTAAGGTTCAACCCACAACTATTGAGCTTAAGGGGGTTTTATCCATCCTTGTGACCAAAACCCATGAATAAAGTGAATTATTTCAGTGTTTATTTTCTTGGTTTACCTAGTGATTTTGGTTTTACAGAAGTGAAATATATTCTACTACAACTAATATTTCAAATCCAGTGATAAGGTTCAAATTTCATGGGATAGATATCATAAACTTCAAGTAAATGAGGTCAAATTTTTGAATTTTAATTAAACATGGATTTAAAAAATTTCCATAGTGAAGTGGGAATTGGTTTAAGTCTGTACCAATTATGTGTATTTTTCGTACTCAATATTAAGGTGGTTGGTCCTTAATGGAAGAACAAAAATAAGTAGTCTATTTATCTTTAGCAACAATAAATATGCAACTCTAGTCTTAAACCATAATATGCAATCATTATTGCATAAATACCCTACTGGGTATGTTCATATACAACAACAATCCACAACAATCCACAACAAAATACTTCACTTGTAGAATAATTAATCTATCATCTATCACTATAAAGAATTTCAGAGTTGTATATCTAACAATACATATTAGTTCATGCATGTAACCCCAAACCAAAATGTATATTTCACCCTTCACCAAATGCCAATATAAGGCTATAGACACATGCCAAATTAAAAATTACACCTTCTTCAAGTTGACCCACTTCATTTGGGTCAAAATCGAGACTAGGGTGTGCATTTTACTTTAAGGAAAATTTTCCTTCAAATTTACATGAAATCCCAAATCTAGGTGCATGAAAGAAACCTCTCATGTTCTTAAATTTCACTTTAAATGACATATGTAAATTTACCATATATATAAATCCACATTACAAGATATAAACAATTTTTGGAGCTACATTGAAGATTGGACATGCATTTTAACTTGGTCACTTAGTATAGTTTCGAACTTCCAAACTACAAGGAAAATTCTCTCTTTTGCAAAACAACCCCTTTTAAACTTGCACCTGCAAAATTAACAACATGGACATGTATAATATGATAAAACACACCCCCAACAACTTGCAAAACACAAATATAAGGTATAATACAACATTGGCTTACTTTTTACAGACATGTTGTGCATTTCTAGGGTTTTACTAAGCATATATTGCCTAGTTTTTCATAACAAATTCTTTTATGACTAAAAATTCAAAACCAAGTATATAGGCTTATTTAAAATGACTTAACAAAACATTTACAATTTGAACCACTCAATTTGAATGAGCTTTGAGATTTGGGTGTGCATTTTGCACCAAAGCAAAATTTTCACCAATGCACAATTTTCCCTCTTTTTCCTACAAGACAATATTTTGTCTATTTGCACAACAAAGGGTTTTAAGTTTTCAATTGCACAAACAAAGGTATAAATAGATGTGCAAATTTTGTATAACGTTGAAACTTGTAATATATCCTGTAATATTGACCTTTTCATTCTATAAGACAATTTTTTGTCTTTTTACAAAGCAACGGGCTTTATTTCTCTAAATGCACAAACAAAGATATATTCATATGAAAAAACATAAATTACACACTCTCCAACTTGAACCAATCAATTTGGAGGTGAAAAAAAACTGTATTTTCTATGATTTATTCTCTTTAAAGTATTTTATAATATGGGTTATGTTGTCACCGTAACATTTTTTCAGACAAGATCCAGGTCTCGGGAAGTTAGCAGAAGTTACATCATCTTGGGAGCTTGATAGTTTGGAAAATTGATAATTTAGAGAACTGGGACATGCTTGGCGGCATAAAGGAAAGTATAGTGGAGGCACAAAAAGGTAAATCTCTATATACCATTGATTATAAAACGACCCAGATCAATGACTGGAGCCTGTATCGGGCGACAAACTTGCACATGAATTATCTATATAAAGGCGGACCAAGGAAACCATTGTGTTTTTCAAGATGGACGCACGTCGCTCCCAGAGGTAAGTTGGGGTGAAAGGCGGGTCGCCTGAAACCACTTTCGCCAAAAACTCGATATCACGTGTTCCTATACGTAAAATAAAACACTCGTAGGGTGCTGGTGGCAGCTGGTTGAAGTCACTCGATCTCACTCGTTCGGTACTTCACAACCATATAATGTTAGGATAACGCTGCCATTTAACAAACTCAAACACTAATCATTTGAAATGGATTGGCCAAGCATGATAAATCAATGTACTTGTCAGCGAATCTATCAGCGTTTCATGATTGGAACTCTATAATTACTCAAGTATGAAGGCATTATTTTTATTCATGAGCGATGTAATTTCCAATTCGCTAAAATCTTTGATCTCTGTAAGAACGTTTCAGTGTATATGAAACTAGGATACATGGACCAAGCTACATCCAGTGAAACCAGTTATTCAGGCAATGTGGCAAGTTTACCTACGAGTAGTAAAGAATAGGAAAATGCACGTATATTAGTGACAAAGTTCCATGCAAAACTTTTTATAGATTTTGAATTGGAAGTCAGGCTTAATCCCATTATGAAGGATTTGGTCATCAACAATTGAGCTGTAAAACAAAAATGGACCAAATGAAAGAAGAAAGAAGTCATAGTCGAAACAGCTGAAAGTGTTAGAGAGAATCAAATGGTCTAGTTGGATACTCTAAAGGATGAGATCACTAAGTTAAATTAAATTCTCAAGTAAAGATAAGTGCCTTCCAACAAGTTTTGGACAACTGGCATCTAAATGTGATGAACCTATTTCTAACAGTCCCTCTAAAGAAGGGTAACGGTTATTAAAAATCATTTCTCGTTTGTAACTGACCTCTAATCCTAGAACGACGAGAAGTCTGAACATTTTGTATTCCATGAAGAAATATTCTCTCTATATATATTATCTAAGAAAATAAGAAAGAGGGGAGATCCTTCCCTATGTGCAGGAAGACCTTTGTAAATTTTGGGGTTATTATGAATATATGAATGGAGAGACAAATTTTAGACTATTTATGAAAAGATTCTAACTGGCAGTGATATGAGTCTTGTCTCTTTTCATAGTATGTGTTTCCTGTGAGCTTATATTTTCATTCACACTTCTTCTTGTCTAAATTGAAGGATTAAAGGTACAGAATTAATCATTCGATGCTCTTGGCTTAACAAATTAGATCACGTTTATCTCTTTTTGAACTATGTCCGATTTCATTTCTGTAATGCTCCGATGTAGTTATGTGTTTCTTTTTCTTCCGACGCCATGCATAATTTTTCATCTAAACTCAGACTCACTACCTGATTTATCCTTTTTCCTCTAAATAGTCCTCAGGTCTAATGATGTATTATTTATTTCCGACTCCATAGCCCAAAGTGTTCACCTCCTTCCTTGCTAGCAGTTTTATAAAAACCCCCAAACAAATCGAAACTAGCCACCGATTCCCATATATATACCCAATGAAACGAGAGATCCCTCTCTGAGTTGAGAAGGTTAGTGCCTCATCTCTAAACATGGTTGAAACAGTTATCTCTGTCGTTTGTCTATTCATCCCGACAAAATTTATAGAGTGCTAACATCCTGGCACCATTGTCAGTGACGGAATTGAAAATTTTGTCATTGGGAAGAACAACATGGTTTAGTTCTAAGGTCTGAGAGAAGAAGACACTTAGGCACATATTGAATGTATTCCTGCTCTGGCAACTCCACACATCAAAAATCAGTTCAAAGGTGATTCCACTGGTAGAAGAATCCAAAAATTGGAATTTTCTATGGAGAATCCACTCTCATGAAAAATCTAGATTCCAAAACATTATTGGTGACTCCGCTCAAGTTTCAAACATAATTCAAAGATCACACTGAGAAATGAAATCCCTTGACATGGGCACGAAAAGAAATTATAGAAGAAAACATGTACTTAAAATCGAAATTTTTCTAGGACATTCAGTTGTTTGTTATAAGTTTCCTTTGCCTTCTCCTTGAAAATTCCAAACATATTTTTCTTTACTTGTTGCATTCTAATGATGATCAAGAAAAGATTGCAATCATTCATCCTCCTCTTAAAATTTCACATGCATACCCCCACCATATCGATGATCTCGATAAGAGTTTTACAACTGGACCATGTGATGACCACAATCAAGTTGGTAAACCCCATAAAGACAAGGTCGATGCCTCTCCCCTTGTTTCTATGTCCTCCAGATCCCAACTTAGATACATACCCTTGAAGCTACCCCAATTCCTCCATGATTTCCCTCGAAATCATCATGAGTATCTACTTGTGTTTGATGGAGAAACTAATGTCATCTTAGCTGAAAAGAACATCCAATGGTTGGAGCATTTCATAGATTTATTTGAGATTGACCATGACGATATTTGCATGAGAGCCTTCTCTCAATCCTTGAAATGGAACACCAAAGACTGGCTTAGACACTTGCGTCCATATAGAATTAGCTCATGGGAAGAATTGAAGAACATTTTCTTGAAGTTTTGGGGCAAGAAGAAATATTTGGAGCTACAACTTGCAGAGTTCCATGCCTTGAAATGGTAGAATGACGGAGCTATCTCTATGTTTAGTAGAAGGTTTTCAAGTATTTATTACAAATTTCCTGAAGAAATTCAACCCATTGAAGCAGATGACATGTTTCATTATACGACAACTCTTCACCCAGATTTGTCTTTCCTCCTGATGGAAAGGAGACCCAAGTCCTGATAACAAATGTTTGATGATGCCCAGGATATTCAACACAACATCGAGGCATGTAAACAAATCCAAAATGAGGAGTTAAATGCTAAATAAAATAAAAGTGAATATGAACAAGAAATAATCGATTGGAATCTTAAGCGTAGAATGGATAATATCATAAACCCTCTTGAAGTCTCAAATGCTTTTGATCGTGTTAAAAATCATACTACATTTGTTAAGAGAAAAGGTGCTTCTCTAGCCTCTGAGCCACCTCATGATAAGTAGGAAGCTGGTCATTTTGTAGACAGTCAGGAGGATCAGTTTGAAAATCATTTTATTGAAGAACAAATAAATTTTCCAGGTCTGTTCTTATTGGACGACGTTGCATATGATGTTGATTTACCCATATATGACAAACACAAAGATGATCATGATATTGAAGAATCTCTTCTTCAGCAGTACCATGGGGAGCAGGACATCAGGTCAACGGAAGAAATTTTTCTATCTCTATGCTTCACTACTTTCAAAATGTTGAAAGAAAATTCTCAGATTATTGTTGAGTTAAGCAAATTTGTGCCAATGAAAAGTCACACCGAACCAACAAAACATATTGATGAGACATTGGAACACTCTTCTCAAATTCTTTATAACCCTGTTCTTTGTTCTGAAGAAAACTTTGTAGATTCAAAAATCCAGTCATTGGTCCAAGAAAAGGCTGAAGGTGAGCGTATCCAAAATCCCAAAAAGATGAAAAAATGTACCTATGATAATACTGAGAAGAATGAAGAAGGTTGTGAGTCAAGTGACAAAACCTTGCCATTATGTTTTTCATCATTCAAACTATTGAAACAAAATGGCATTTCAAATCATAAAATGTCCAATCATGAAGTAGAACGTGATGAAAGCATCAAGCTTACAGGTGAAAACTCTCTCCCCTTGTGTTTTTCTTCCTTTGAATGGTTAAGAGAAAATTATGAAATTTCAGAAAGGATAGGGACTTCAGATTATATCCATAGTAGCATTGTTTCACACGAAAGGGTCGCCATCAGTAAAGAAAATCAACTAAACTCACATGCATTGCATGATCATCTCCTGGAAGGGTATTTCAATCCAAAATTTCAATCAGAGATTAATCATCATATTAAGGAGGAAGCCGATCAAGAAATTTTTACCAAGAATCTTTTCCTTTGTCCTGGAGCTAATGCATATGTTCAACAATATTGCCCACAAAGCAAGGTATTTCAAGGTTGCCTATCTTCCTTTAAAAATGACGTAATGACCCTATTTCTGAACAGCCTGGATATGGATGGAGATTTTGAAGTTTCACCCATGAAAACTCCAAACAGTGAGCCAATCCTTGTGGAAGAATCTTGTTTTTCTATCTTGAGTCCTGAAAAGAAACCATTCTCTCATGTGATTCATGATCTCGAGGCTCATTATATGAGAAAGGTTTACGATCGGAATCTACCAATAACAGGGGAATTCAACGAATCAATGTTTGTACTAGATATGAATATTTTCACACCAGATAATGCTTTCTAGCCTTGGTTTCTTTATGATTTGGGAAATCTTTTCCATCGAACTTCTCAACAACCTTGACAGTTTTTTAGAAGTCGAAAAGTTGAATCAGCTAAAAACAAAAATACAGTGGAAGGAGTGACACATGATGATTGTTTTACGCATATTATGAAAGATCCATTCACAATCTTATTAAAAGAAACAAATAGTCCAAATGTTTTTACTTTTTTTGAAAATCATGGATGAATTTTTAAATGAAATATCAATCAACGGGATCTGGAGAAAGTTTGTGCAAGATAAATAGACAGTGGATAAAATGCTCACATGGTTACATTGGCATTTTGATTTCACTTGATTAATGGCTCATTTCAGTAGTTAGAGTAGATAGGAGTGTGCAAATAAGATTGTTAGACCAGCACTTTCTATTTTTATTTCCAGTATTGTGTACAGTCAATTTTCAGTGGTATATCCAGTGTTCAGTTGAGAACGGTGTGTAGAGTTTGGACTGTAGCAGACACTAGTGAGAAGGTAGGAACAAGGCCCACGCACATGTTTGGGATCAACCCAAGGGATTGGGCACCGGGTCTACAGGTTCTTTGCTACCTCACAGGGAGGATAGCATCCCCAATTGGAGCCTATGTTGTCACTGTAACATTTTTTCAAATAAGATCCAGGTCTCGGGAAGTTAGCAGAATTTACATCGTCGTGGGAGATTGATAGTTTGGAAAACTGATAATTTAGAGAACCAGGACATGCCTGGCGGTGTAAAGGCAAGTATAGTGGAGGCACAAAAAGGTAAATCTCTATAGACGTTGATTATAAAATGACCCATATCAATGGTTGGAGCCCGTATCGGGCAGAAAACTTGCATGGGACTTAACTGTATAAAGGCGGAGTGGGGAACCCATTGTGGTTTTCAACATGGATGCATGTCGCTCCTAGAGGTATGTCAGGGTGAAAGGAGGGTTTCCTAAAACCACTTTCGCCAAAACCTCGATATCACGTGTTCCTATATGTCAAATCAAACACTCATAGGGTGTTGGTGGTAGCTGGTCAAAGTCACTCGATCTCACTCGTTCGGTACTTCACAACCTTATAATGTTAGGTGAATGCCGCCATTTAACAAAATTGAATAATAATCATTTGAAATGGATTGGCCAAGCATGGTAAATCAACGTACCTATCAGCGAATTTATCAACGTTGCATGATTGGAACTCTATAATTACCCAAGTATGAAGGCATTATTTTTATCCGTGAGCGATGTAATTTCCAATTCGCTAAACTCTTTGATCTCTGTAAGAATGTTTCAGTGTCTATGAAACTAGGATACATGGACCAAGCTACGTCCAGTGAAACCGGTTATTTAGGCAATGTGGCAAGTTTACCTACAAGTAGTAAAGAACGAGCAATTGCATGTATATTGGTGACAAAGTTCCATGCATAACATGTTATAGATTTCGGATTGGAAGTCAGGCTTAATCCCATTATGAAGGTTTTGGTCATCAACAGGTGATTTGTAAAACAAAAATGGACCAAATGACAGAAGAACGAAGTCATAGTTAAAACGACTGAAAGTGTTGGAGAGAATCAACCGGTCTGGTTGGATACTCTAAAGGATGAGATCACTAAGTTAAATTAAATTCTCAAGTAAAGATAAGTACCTTCCAACAAGTTTTGGATAGTTGGCATCTAAATGTGATGAACCTGTTTCTAACGGTCCCTCTAAAGAAGGGTAACAATTATTACAAATCATTTCTCATTTGTAACTGAACTCTAATGCTAGAATGAAGAGAAGTCTGAATATTTTGTATTCCACAAAGAAATATTCTCTATATATATATTATCTAAGAAAATGATAAAGAGGGGAGAGCCTTCCCTATGTGCAGGAAGACCTTTGTAAATTTTGGGGTTATTATGAATATATGAATGCAGAGCCGAATTTTAGATTGTTTATGAAAATATTCTAACTGGCAGTGATATGAGTCTTGTCTCTTTTCATAGTATGTGTTTCTTGTGAGTTTATATTTTCATTCACACTTCTTCTTGTCTAAATTGAAGGATTAAAGGTCCATAATTCATCATTCGATGCTCTCGTCTTAACAATTTAGATCATGTTTATCTCTTTCGGAATTATGTTCGATTTCATTTCTGTAATGCTCTGATGTATTTATGTGTTTCTTTTTCTTCCGACGCCATGCAAAAATTTTCATATAAACTCAGACTCACTACCTAATTTAGCCTTTCTCCTCTAAATAGTCCTTAGGTCTGACGATCTATTATTTATTTCTGACTCCATAGCCCATAGTGTTCCTCTCCTTCCTTGATAGCAATTTTATAAAAACCCCCAAACAAATCGAAACTAGCTAGTGATTCCCATATATATACCCAGTGACACGAGAGATCCCTCTTTGAGTTGAGTAGGCTAGTGCCTCGGCTCTAAAGATGGTTGAAACAGTTGTTAGCATATTTGCAGGACCTGGAACTTTTAGTTTTCAATCTGAATCATATAGAAGCGGAATTTAAATAAATTCATACCTGAATCCATTTCGTAATCGAACCCTCTGCTCCTTTTTCTGTGAGCTCACTTGCTCAGAATGAAAATTGAGTGCACAGAACCCTCTGCTGAAATCCTCTGAACAGACTGGAAATCGATTTCTCTCTCATAACCTGCTGCCAAACGCACCTTCAGATCAATTTTGATGGGTATTCTTGAAGGTTCGTTTATAGGCAGAGAGAGGACCGGTTTCCCCAAGACGGTTATTCTCCACCTGTCCATCAGAGTAGGAGATTCGACCATTCCATTACCAAGACGACAGTTTTCGTAACTGTTTCTTCATATGAGTCATTTAAACACTAAATTTACGAAATTAGTCTTACATTCTCCCACTTGGCACATATGATAACTTAATGTTAGAGTTTTAACAGAGTAGACATTAGGTGCACCATAAGTCATATTCATCTTGATTTTCAGTTTGGTCATCATAATACTATAATTAAACAACCTAGTAATGCGAGTCGTGACGGTTCCATGTCAATAAGACGACATAGTCCCTTTCATGTACCACAACATTAGTAACTTGTTTAAATTAGTCTGTAAACAAGGAGAGATTTCATAAGGTCCAACAATAATGTCCCTTGTCAGAGACTATTCCTGTCATTATGCATTTATTCTCATACATGTACGTACACATTTAAAACAGGATTTATCAAACAGAAACACCTTTATTAAGATCTCAAAGTGTCAAATAAGACAAACATCATTATGTGATCCATTTCATAAAAGTAGCAATTGTTATGTGCTACGTTCAATTCCCATTCTGTTAGCATGCTCCTTAAATGTCTTTGGTGGCAATCCTTTCGTCAATGGATCTGCAACCATAAGCAGTGTGCTTATGTGTTCAATTGACACTCGTTTTTTCTGAACTTCTTCTTTTATGGCAAAGTATTTCAGTTCCATGTGTTTATCACCATTAGAATACCTGTCGTTCTTAGAGAAGAATACAGCTGCAGCATTATCACAATAAATCCTCAGTGGCTTGGCAATAGAGTCGACAACCCCAAGTCCTGAGATAAAATTTCGCAACCACAATCCATGAACCGTGGCCTCAAAGCATGCCACAAATTCAGCTTCCATAGTGGATGAAGCAGTGATAGTTTGCTTCACACTTTTCCATGATATTGCTCCTCTAGCTAATAGGAACAAATAACCAAAAGTAGACTTTCTACTGTCAACACATCCGGCAAAATCAGAGTCTGAGTAGCCAATCACCTCTAGATTATCAGGCCTCCTAAATGTGAGCATGTAATCCTTTGTTCCCTACAAGTATCTCATCACTTTCTTTGCAGCTTTCCAGTGTTCCAATCCAAGATTGACTTGGTATCTTCCCAACATACCTATTGCAAAACTGATGTCTGGCCTAGTGCAAGTCTGTGCATACATTAGACTTCCTACTACAGAAGCATAAGGAATTCTTTCCATCTGTTTTCGTTCCCACTCATTCTGTGGACATTGCATAAGGCTGAATTTATCCCTTTTCTGAATAGGGGCATCACCAATTGAACATTTATCCATTCCGAATCTTTCTAGAACTCTTTTAATATAATCCTTCTGAGACAATCCTAACAATCTACGTGATCGATCTCGGAATATTTCAATTCCTATCACGTAAGATGCCTCACCCATATCTTTCATTTCAAAATTCATAGAGAGAAACCTTTTGGTTTTGTGCAATAAACCAAGATCACTGGTGGCAAGCAATATGTCATCAACATACAAAATCAGAAATATAAATTTACTCCCACTAACTTTTAGATATATACACCGGTCAACAGTGTTTTCCTTAAATCCAAAAGAAGTAATGGTATTATGAAACTTAAGATACCATTGCCGGGAAGCTTGTTTAAGCCCATATATTGATTTCTTAAGTTTGCAAGCCAAGTGTTCTTTTCCTTTAATGGAGAAACCTTTAGGTTGATCCATATAGATGTCTTCCTCCAAAATCCCATTCAGAAAAGAAGTTTTCACATCCATTTGGTGCAGTTCTAAATCATAATGAGCTACTAATGCCATAATGATTCTAAGTGAGTCCTTTTTGGACACAGGAGAGAAGGTCTCTCTGTAGTCAATGCCTCCTTTCTGAGTGAAACCTTTGGCCACAAGTCTAGCTTTATGTCGTTCGATATTACCCTTA
>JASDQU010738771.1:294312-315346 GCA_032191745.1 Picea mariana
TTCACAGCATATCAGATGGTCACAGTATGGTAAAAAACAATGAACACTTAAATATATATAAATGAAGCTATATACAACATAAAAAAATGATGAAAATATCAGATTGTAAATCATTGTTAGTCTATCTTCTTTCTCTGTCCAGCAATCAAAAATAACAATGAGTAGTGTACAAGGTAAAATATCACTCTAACATTGACGGACGATTTGAACTGTCACCATATGCCCGGGTCTGTCACTCTCTCCTTAGAAGCCTTGCATTACCTTGTGTGAATGAAGGTATACGAGGCGATCGGGTTACCAAGAGCCCTGTCATGGCTCGGGTTCACGGCTAGTGAAAGGTTTGTCCGGGCTGGGAAGGGTGGGCACAGGCAGTCGCGACCCAGCTAGGAAAACTTTCCATTTCTTTATAAACCCTTAACATAAATAACAAGCTCAACCATAAAACTGAACCTTGCGAGGACCAGCATATGAACGAAAATATGACATATGAGATTGTAGAAGTAATATTACGGAAATAATATATATGCATTCAGAAAGTTAATATATATGCATTCAGAAAGTTCCCCAACCCGCTCTGATACCAATGTTAG
This sequence comes from Picea mariana, assembly GCA_032191745.1. NCBI lineage: Eukaryota > Viridiplantae > Streptophyta > Pinopsida > Pinales > Pinaceae > Picea > Picea mariana. Next base: position 294,903 of record JASDQU010738771.1, read on the forward strand.
CATATTTGCAGGACCTGGAACTTTTAGTTTTCAATCTGAATCATATAGAAGTGGAATTTAAATAAATTCATACCTGAATCCATTTTGTAATCAAACCCTCTGCTCCTTTTGCTGCGAGCTCACTTGCTCAGAACGGAAATCGAGTGCACAGAACCCTCTGCTGAAACCCTCTGCTGAAATCCTCTGAACAGACTGGAAATCGATTTCTCTCTCATAACCTGCTGCCAAACGCACCTTCAGATCAATTTTGATGGGTATTCTTGAAGGTTCTTTTATAGGCAGAGAGAGGACCAGTTTCCCCAAGACGGTTATTCTCCACCTGTCCATCAGAGTAGGAGATTCGACCATTCCGTTACCAAGACGACAGTTTTCGTAACTGTTTCTTCATATGAGTCATTTAAACACTAAATTTATGAAATTAGTCTTATAACAGTTACCTCTGTCATTTGTCTATTCAGCCTGACAAAATTTATAGAGTGCTAACAGGTTAATTATGTGTTGTTAAGTTTTATGCCATTTTCTATGTATCATTGGTTGGTTAGAAGTCATATTTGAACTTGATTTCTCTCATAACCCACCATCTTTTGATTCATCAAAAGGTCATGAATCTTTGTGCATATAAATCATCTTTTTTGGAGTGTAAATGCACTCCTAACTGTACAAACATGTTAAAAATATTGTAATCAACAATTTACAACTTAAATCATAAATTATAGAGGCTTATCCAACTATGGGCATGCATTTTCACATAGCCAACTTTAACAATTTGGCCCTTTGGTTTTACAAGGCAATTGTTATCCTTTATGTACATCAGGTAGGCGTTTGTCTAAAAATGTCAATCTAAGGTTGTATACAGGTGTAAAACCACAAATTTCACTTTCTACAAGTTGAACCACTCAATTTGGATCAAAATTGAGACTAGGTTGTGCATTTTACTCTAAGATAGTTTTGCCTTCAAACGTACATGAAATCCCAAATCTATGTGCATGAAAGGAACCTCTATTGTTCTTTAATTGCACTTTAAATGACATAGGTAAATTCACAATATATATAAATCCACCTTAGAAATTATAAAACAATTTTTGGAGTTACAAGGAAGATTGGACATGCATTTCAATTTGGTCACGTAGTACAATTTAGACCTTCCAAATTACAAGGAAAACTTTGCCTCTTTTGCACAACAACCCTTTTCAAACTTCTAACTGCAAAATTAACAACATGACCAGGTCTAATATGATAAACCACACCCCCCAAAACTTCCATAATTCAAATCTAAGGTATAATACAACCTTGGTTTACTTTTTACAAACGGGTTGTGCATTTCTAGGGTTTTACTTGGCATCTCCTACCTATTTTTACATAAAATAGTCTTTTATGGCTAAAAATGAAAAACTAAGTATATAGGCTTATGTAAAATGACTTAACAAGTCATTTACAATTTGAACCAATTAGAGTTTTGAGATTTCGACGTGCATTTTAGTGTATCCTGGCATGCATTTTTCACCAAGGAGACATTTACAGCAATGCAAACTTTTCCCTCTATGTCCTACAAGACAATTTTTGGTCTTTTTTCACAACAAAGGGTTTAATTTTCCAATTGCACAAACAAAGGTATAAACATATGTACAAATTTTCTACAACCCTGTAGCTTGTAATATATCCTGTAATATTGACCTGTTCATTCTATAAGACATTTTTTTGTCTTTTTCCACAACAAAAGGGTTTTACTTCTCGAAATGCACAAAAACAATTATATGTAGATGTAAAAACATAAATTACACTCTCTGACTTGAACCAATCAATTTGTAGGTGGACAAACTCTATATTTTCAATTTATTCTCTTTAAAGTATTTTTCTTACATTATGTGTTGTTAGGTTTTATGAAATTTTCTATGTATCATTGGTTGGTTAGAAGTCATATTTGACCTTGATTTCTCTCATATCCCACCATCCTATGATTCATCAAAAGCTCATGAATCTTTGTGTGTATAAATCATCCCTTTTGCAATGTAAATGCACTCCTAATTGCATAAACATGTTAACAATATTGTAATCCACAATTTACAACTTAAATCTTAAATTATAGAAGCTTAGCCAACTTTGGGTGTGCAATTTCATATAACCAACTTTAACAATCTGGTCTTTTGGTTTTACAAGGAAATTGTTAGACTTTATGTACATTAGATAGTATTTTGTATGAAAATATCAATATAAGGTCATGCATAGGTCTAAAATCATGAATTACACCTTTTGCAAGTTGAACCACACAATTTGGGTCAAAATTCCAACTAGTGGGTGCATTTTACCCTAAGATAATTTCTCCTTCAAATTTACATGAAATCCCAAATATAGGTGCATGAAATCAACCTCTCTTGTTCTTCAATTGCACTTTAAATGACATAGGTAAATTCACCATATATCTGAATCCATATTACTGTTGATTAAGGTTGTTTTTCATTGATGTCAACCCTTTAAGAAAGCCCGATATCACAAAGTATGAACTCCAAAGTGGCCCCCTTATGGTGAAAGCCCTCGTGGGAGGACGCTTTGCGGATTGAGTTATCCTAGAAGTATGGTTAGAGAACCCATGATTATTTGTGGAATAATGAGATGAAGGCCAGTGAATTTTTCATTTAAACTATCCAATATGGATAGTGCTTGTCATGCCATTTCCGGTGGTATGTGGAATGCCACATAACTCCTCACGGTTAGAAAGTTATGGCCATAAGAAGTTGGAGAACCGAGGTTTGGGTAATGGACCCAAGTTTGTTTGATGGATAACGGTATGAGTTTTGATATATTTGTAGGTAAAACTATTATATATGGACATTACATGCCATTCCATTTCTAGTGGTATGTGGAACATCACATAACTCCTCACGGTTCGAAATTTATGGCCTTACGAAGTTGGAGGACCCTCATATGTCATCTAGAAGCCCCAAAAGGTCAAAGTAGTCAAAGTGGTTTAAGAGATTTTAAAAGGTAAATAATAAAGTGAAGTGATGAGTGTACTATAATTCAAAGTGAATACAAAATAAATTATTTCAATAATAAATTTAATAGATAAATTAGAAGTGGGTTAACCCTAAAATAAGGAAAGTGGACAAAGTGACCTAGAAGATGTTTTTAAGGAAGCTACTTGGAGAGTATAAATAAGAGGCAAGGATCTCTCATTTTAGATCACACTTAAGAATACTAAATATCTATATTTTTCTGAGGCAACCAAAGTATATCTAAGCCGAATTTCCGAGGGAAGGTGAAGAAAAGAAGGCCGGAATTCAAGGAAGGATAAATTCTTTTGATGATGCTTTCTAAGGTATGTTATTTACAGGTCATATCACCATTTTAGCAATAAAGTTTTTTCTAGAATGATTTAGACCGTGAAATTTCTATTCCATTTAGGAAACATATCTAAGTATATGTGGTAGAAAATTCAGCTTATGGGTCATTGTATTTTTGGAGTTACACTCCGTGGAGAATAAGGTTTGTGGCTAGTCCTGAAACTAGTCTAAAATAGGTGTTTCGGGTACAAATGTCATAACTTCTTCATAAAATGTCCAAATTTAGTAAGAAAAAATGTGTTGGCTATATTAAATTCTGTAGTATGTTGTGTAACATTTTTAGATCGTTTCAAAAAATATTCCATGTGGGGCACACTCTACAAGTTCGCTCTCTAGAATAAGCCAGAATTTAGCAAGGTATGCCATTTTTGCTATAAAGCCTTTTATGAGAGGCTCCAAGTAGTGAAAACTAGAGGAATTGCAAAAAACAAACTGAATAACATTGTGTATCAGTTTCAGATATTTATTCATTATAGGTACAAAGTTATGATTATTTCAAGTTAGGGTTGTTGACTAATCCAAAACTAGACTAAAGAAACGTTTGTTGAAAATGCTAGTCCCTTCTTCTTAAAGTTAAGGAAGGTTTGCAGGTATGTGATCATATACACCAGGTATATTACAAAGTTACAAATCATATTTGGATGATGAAATTTATGAGGGCTTTTGGTTAAGGTACATGTTGTGTACATGGTTGAGACAAGTAGTTGATGAGTTGGCACATACATGAGGTGTATAGTTGATGATGTTGGTACATATTGATGAGTCATAGTTGATGTGTAGTTGACACATGATTGGTACATACTTGGTACATGGTTGGTTTCACTTTTTTATGGTACAATTTGATTACAGGTTTTTTGGTACAGGTTCGTGCATGGTTGATTCACTTGTTTATGGTACAGGTTGATTACAGGTTGAGGTACAGGTTGATGAATGGTTCAGATTTACAATGGTATATCTCACAATGATGGTGTGATAGTGGTTCCACCATTCTACTTCTACTTCATGGCAGTTGGACAGGGAAAGGACAGGTGGTTGTAGCCACCTTCCGGTTGTAGTTGGAGAACATAGGGGGTTGTAGCCTCCTTCTGGTTGTAGATAGAGAATTGGGGAGTTGGAGCTTCCCTCAAGTTGTAGCCTGAGAAACTAGGGTGTTGGAGCCTCCTTCCAGTTGTAGCTAGAAAACAAAGGAAGTTGGTGCTCTTAATGAATGTAATTCTTCAAGACATATAATAAAAAACATTCTATGCTTTTCTCCTGCTTTGGGTTTCCACATAAAACACTGGTGTACTCTGTATGTGTATGATTGTTAATTTTTTCATTTCTCATTGTTGGATGATAATTCTACATTGATATAACACTTGGATTATTTGGTTTAAAAAGGATTACAATTGCTCTATTATTGATTCACCCCCCCTCTCAGTAATCCAACAATTGGTATCAGAGCAGGTTCCTTCAGAAATTAGTTTAAGCACTGAAAGGTACATCATCGAGAGAAACAACTTGTATAAAAATGGAATACCATAGTTTGATGGACAAAATTATGCTTTCTGGAGCATAAGGATGAAGACATATATACAGGCACAGGGATTTGAAATTTGGGAATCAATTGTAGATGGATACATAGCACCAGCAGTTCCACCAACAAATGACAAAGCAGTGAAATTCGGTCAGAATAATTCCAAATCCACAAATGCACTTTTGAATGGTCTCAGTGAAATGATATTCACCAAAGTTGCACATTGTAAATCTACTAAAGATATTTTGGATAGGCTTCAAAATATTTATGAAGGAAATTCAAAAGTCAAAGCAACAAAGCTTCAAACTTACAAAGGTCAGTTTGAACAACTAAAGATGAAGAAAGATGAGAATATTGCAGCCTACTTCGTACGATTCGATGAAACAGTGAATTCAATCATAGGATTGGGAGAAGAAATCGAAGAATCTGTAATTGTTTGAAAGGTACTAAGATCTCTTCCTATGAGGTTTGACCCTAAGATATCAACACTAGAAGAAAGATCAGATCTAAACTCAATAAGCATGGACAAACTGAATGGAATATTCATAGCATATGAAATGAGAAATGAATAAGAAAATCCATATGTAAAAGAAGCATCTTTCAAAGAATCCAAAAGATCAAAGAAAAAGGAAAAGCAACAAGAAGAAAATAGCAGCAACATTGATGTCTCAGAAGATGATGAAGAAGTGGCCAACTTCGTCAAAAGATTGAACAAGGGAAATGACAATAGGTATAGAGGTAAAGTTCCTTTAATTTTTTTTAGTTGTGATGGTATTGGTCATTTTGCTAACAAATGTCCTCATAAGAAAAAGAAAAATGATGAAGGTTACTCAAAAGACAAACAAACATATAAAGGAAAAATAACTGCAAAGAAAGTTTTCAAGAAAATCTTATGCACCAAAGAAGACATCTCATCATTAGATGAAGATGAAGTTAGTGACAGTGAGACATGAAGAGTTCTATTCATGGCAGTGGAATAATTTGATAAAGAAGACTCTGAAGAAGAATAAGAAGAAGCCAATGAAGAATATGAACAAGCCGAAGAAGAAATTAAAGAGGCATAAGTTGACTAACGAGAAGAATTGATGTGTGCCATAGAATTTATCAGAAGAGAAAAGAAGAAAAACAAGAAACTACAAGAGAAACTAGAAAAGAAATAAGACACTCAACTAGAACAAATGATCACAAATTTGAAGGTTCAAATAGAAAAATATAAAATAATTGAAGAAGCACTCAAAGAACAACCAGAAGAAAAGGACAAGATCATTGGAAATTTGGAAGCAGAGATTGTCACATTAAGAAAGGATATTCAAAAGAAAAATATGCAGAATAGCTCAAAAGTTTTGGATGACATTATCAACAGTCAAAAATCTCATCTTGACAAGGCTGGACTTGGATTCAATCAGACAGAAAAGGGATCAATCTCCAGAACAATAGAGAAAGAAACATATCCAAAAATATATGCAGAAACAATCTAAGGGGATAGGAATATATACAAGGAAGATTACAGAGACACTCCTCCACCGAGAAGATTCATATTTCATAAGCAACAACAGAGAGATAGGCCTCAAGAAGAAGAAGGATTCATAAGAGCACTTCCTTTCATAAGATATTCAACTCCCAGGTATCAAGATATATTTTTTGGTTTATGTTATGCATGTAATAATTTTAGACATAAAGTTGTGAATTGCAGATCTAACAATAGGAACATAAACAACTTTGAAAGTCATACACAAAAGGGTTATCCAAGAAATCCTAGTGAAACACAAAGAAGAAGTTACAACATGTTTGAATCTTTGAGCATTGAAGTGGAATGTTACAAATGTAAAAACTTTGGACACATGGCCAAAGATTTCAAAATGACAGTCCTTCCTAGAGAACCGTAATAGAATAACAACAGTCACATAAATGAACCTCAGAAAAGGACATGGATAAGAAAGAAGAATCAGTATAGCAATGAAGAATGCACACTCACTCTAAAAGATAAGAAGAAGAAACGCGGTTGGTATGTTGACAGTGGATTTTCAAAACACATGACAGGTGATAGAGACAATTTTCTTACATTAATAAAGGAAATAGATGGATTAGTCTTCTTCAGAAAAGATGATTCAACTAAAATCATTGGAAAATGCACAGTCAGAATTGGGAACAAGAATACAAAGGCAGAAAATGTTCTACTAGTAGAAGATATGAAAAATAATATTCTAAGTGTGAGTCAAATGTGTGATCAAGGTCATAAAGTTACTTTAGATTCACAAAAGTGCGAGATAAGAAAATAAGGTTAAGGAAAATTGATTGCTACAGCTGCAAGAACTTCAAGCAACATATATGTGTTAAGTGAAATTGGAAATGAAAAGTGTTGTCTAGGAAAGGAAGATGAAATTTGTCTATGGCACAAAAGAATGGGTCACATACATTTTGATAACCTTTTCAAAGTCAGCAAAAGAGAAGCAGTTAGATAAATGCCCTAGATCACGAAACTAGCTAACACTTTATGCAAGGATTGTCAACAAGGAAAGCAAACAAAGACTAGGTTCAAATCAAAGGAATATTCAACAATAAGACCACTATAAATTGTGCACACTGATCTAGTTGGACCAACTACAACAAAGGGTTTAAAAGGTGAGAAATACTTTATGTTATTAGTTGATGATTATATAAGAATGACTGTAGTTTTCTTTCTCAAGAATAAGTCATAAGATTTTGAAAACTTTAAGATCTACAAGAAAATGGTTGAAAATGAAATGGATTCAAAAACCAAATGCTTTAGATCAGATAATGGAGGAGAGTTCACTTCAAAGGAATTTATGGACTACTGCAGCAATCATGGAATAAAAAGACAATTCTTCATTGCTAGGACACCTCAACAGAATGGAGTTGTTGAAAGAAAGAACAGGATAGTACAGGAAATGGCTCGAACAATGCTAATGGATTCCAAATTGACAGATATATTTTGGACACAAGAAGTGCATACATCATTTCACATTCAAAATAGATTAATGCTTAGAAACAAAACTGACAAAACTCCCTATGAGCTATGGAAAGGAAGACCAACAAATGTGAAGCACTTCAGAGTTTTTGGAAGCAAATGCTACATAAAAAGAGAAGATGATAGAATGGGAAAGTTTGACACTTGTGTGGACAAAGGAGTACTTGTTGGTTACTCAAGTATAAGAAAATCATACAAGTGTTACAATCTGAGATTGAACAAAGTTGTGGAAAGTATCAATGTAACAATTCATGAAACATGCAGACCAGAATCAAAGGAAGAAGAAAATGAATCAATTGAACATCATTTCGAAAAGGAAGCAGAAGATGAAAAAGAAGTAGAAGAGGAAGATGAAGAGAATCCAATAGAAACATAAGAGAAAGTTCAGCAAGTGTCTCCAAAGACACCTAGCAGACAAGTACTGAAGAATCATCCTTCAGATTAGATTATCATAAAAAAAGATGCAGGAGTTGAGACTAGAAGGAGAATCTGTTCACCAGAACAAACACACCTAGCACTCTTATCTACAATTGAACCAAACTATTTTGAATAAGCCAACAAGGATGAATTTTGGAATAAGGCCATGGATGAAGAATTGGATCATATAGAGAAAAATGACACTTGGGAATTGGTTCCAAGACCAAAGAATAAGAATGTGATCGACACAAAAAGGGTTTTTAGGAATAAATTGAAAGAAAATGGACAAGTTACAAGGAACAAAGCTAGATTGGTATGTAAAGGATATGCACAAATTGAAGGAATTGACTTTAAAGAGACATTTGCCCCAGTTTCCATAATGGAAGAAATCTGTTTGATTTTAGCTTATGCATGCTCCAAAAATATTAAAGTGTATCAGATGGATGTAAAATCAGCTTTTCTGAATGGGGAACTTGAAGAAGAAGTCTACATTGAAAAACTAGAAGGATTTCAGTTGTCAAAGAATGCAAACTATGCGTGCAAATTAAAGATGGCCTTGTATGGTCTAAAACAGGCTCCTAGAGCATGGTACTCTAGATTGGATAACTATCTACAACATGCAGGGCTCAGAAAAGGAAGTGAAGACAACAACCTCTACATCAAGGTATGCCAAGGTAATATTTTATTAATTGAAGTTATTTTGATGATATTATTTTTGGTAGTGATGATGACAGGTTAAGCCAGAAATTTGCAAAGGATATGCAGAATAAATTTGAAATTCCATTACTTGGAGAACTATCCTTCTTTCTGGGACTTCAGATATGTCAAAGAAACCAAGGAATTTTTATTTCTCAAACCAAGTATATAAGAGAAATGCTAAAGAGGCTCGAAATGGAAGATTGCAAACTAGTTATCACTCCCATGCAACCCAGTTGCAAGTTGAGAAAAGATGATGATTCAAATTCTATAGATTAGAGGAAATACAGGTCAATGATTGGCAACCTACTATATGTGACATCATCCAGACCAGATGTAATGCAGGCAGTTGGATAGGTGGGACGATTTCAAGAAGCACCAAAGGAATCACATGTATTAGCAGTGAAGAGGATTTTCATATATCTCAAAGGAACAAAAGAGTTTGGATTATGGTATCCAAAAGGAAAGGATTGCTGGACAACTGAGAGGGGGGGGGTGAATCAGTTGTTACTGTACTTAAACAATTATGCTTATTTTAAACTCTTTATAGAGTACTCAATGAAAGTCACAATAATGTAGGGAGGTAAGAAATAGAACATTCAACATCAATCACACACATGAAATATACAGAGACAAATATTTCCCAAGGAAGCCCATAAAGGGTAAAAACCTCTTCTTCTTGATATGATAAGTAATCTTTATTTTCTGTACATTATCATTCTTATGAGAACCAACTCATTGTGAGGCTACCACCTCTGTTTTTCAAGATGCAACTTGTTGAGAGGTCCAACTCTCAGTTTTCTCTAGCACCCACTAGAAGGAAGAAACAACTCTCTGGTTTCTCTAGCACCCGCTAGAAGGAAGCACCAACTCCCTAAGTATTCCAGCACCAATAGGATGGAAGTACCAAATTCCAGTCTCACATGCACCAACCTATATAATAGAGAACAACAGTTCTCTCTTGCACCACCTTGCCACCCTGGATTTTTTGGCTGCAATTAGATGGAAGCTACAACTCACTCTGTTCAAGCACCCAATTGAAACTCTGAGGACACCAATCCTCCCTAGCACCTCCCTACCACCTCGAAATATAAATATTTTCCTTTTTCAACTTTATCACAGTGATACAACATTTATCTATGGCTTACCAGTCTCATCATTGTTCTGCTACACTGCTTTGCTCTGCCTGCATCAATGTTTCTCTCCTCGTGTTTGTTGTTCTTTCTATTCGTCTCTCAGATATGTGTTTCTGTTCCTTGCTTATATTGTGCTTCATCTCCTGCACATCGCATGCTTCTACCTGCATCAATCACACTCGATAGTAGAAACAATTGTTTTCTTTGTTATGTGTTTTTATATTCTTCGTGCACCAATTGCATACTTCATGTGCTATGCCACTTCATGCTCTTTACATCATCAGTGTTCTGCCCTACAGGTTGTTCATTGCAACTCTTCCTCACTCCTGCATAGCTCGACAGCAGAATCAATTCACTTCTTTGTTCTACATGATTTTGTCATGTCGAGTCATCTCCTGATCATCTTGGCAACTCTTCATATTCCCTGGTGGTTATCTCCATGCGTTCATCATCATTGGGCATTATGATGAGATTCTTTGCCATTATCTGGTAGTGCGACTCTTTGTCTACTCTGTCATAGTCGATCTTATCCTCTCTGTTGCAGTTATAGACTTCGACACTTTTCAATATGTCAATTGTCTCTATGATGATTCTTCATTCCACTGGCAGTTACCTTGAGACTCTTACGCTTCTCTGGCGATCACCCTCCATCTCCTCGAGTTCTCTAGCTGATGCAATCACTTCGTTCTGGCAGTTACAACCAGTAAATTATGGCTTCTTTGGATTCTAATCCCCTTCCTTCATGTGACCTCTTGCGGTGACCAAATTCCTATTCAAAAGGTTCTTCCCAAGATCCTTTTAGCGAGTGCTAGCTCCATTTTCATGATATGACCTTGGGCTATGAACTTCACGTGACCACATGATTGCAGGTGTGTCCATAGGCGGTTTGAGGGAAACCCGATTTTTGCCCCACAATTCACTATGAGCCTCCACATGTCCTTTATCCAAAATCGTGGTTTTAATTGCGGTCCTCTCATGAGAAATTAAGGCCCGAGCATGTTCTGGCCCTGCAATGGAGCACAACCGTTGATCTCATGATCTTGACAGTGCTCTTGAACGTATGTTTCAGATCTGTCCTCTCAAGTCTACGAAGGTGGAACCTAGCAATGCTAGCTCCTTCCCTTCTCTTCTGCTGATGTGACCACTAGTTGTGACCACAACCCTATTCAAAAAGGCATTTCACGATTTCGACGATCTCCATTGTAAATACTAGCGACGTGCTATCTCCACCCTTAACCTTCATCAATGTGACCACCATATTTGACCAGGGGCCAAGAAAGAGGGGTGTGTTGCGATTTCACATATCACAGACTCTTGCTATGAGTTGCCTCGAAACTCCCAACTCGTGAAACTCCAAAATGTTTCATATTAGATCAACGGTCGAGATCTCTCGGTGATCCGATGACCCAGATCATTTTGCGACTTCGCAGATTGTGAGTGTTATCGGACTAATCGGTAAGTGCGTATACTAACAGATCTCCTTAGATCCACCTGGATCTAGAACAAAATAGGACATGACACGACTCTTTCCCTAAGTTGTAATCATCGAATCTACTAATAGGGAGGAATAAGTGACATACCTTTATCTTGCTTCCTTAGGTCTCTGTTGCTCCTGCTTCGCTCCAGTGCTCTCGTGAGGTCAAGTCCAAGACAACATAAACCAACCAAAGTGAAGATAGAAAAATGTATTCAACATCAAATTTTGCATATGATCAAGGAATTACACAATAAAGTAAGAGTGACTTTATGGGAAAGGGACATGCCGCTGTATCATATTAATTGAAAGTAGAAGATACAACCCGATCGCCTTGATGTCGCAAGATTCCTTTCAGTGACCCTTGGTTCCAACACACACACTTTCTCTGTACTTGCATGAAGAATATCCAATTCCTCTTGATAGACCAACTAGAGCCTTCAAGCTTCTGTCCAAGCAGGGTTCTTCACACCACTCTTTCACCAATTCTTCATTCAATCTTGCTTAACCTTATCCATGAGAAACCTTTCAATATATAGGAGAATGAGAGATGGTTACATGTATGAGGATGATCCCATCAAATCTGAAAAGTCAGTAAAATGACAACCATACGAATGCCAACTCACTTTATAGAAGATTCCCTTCTAGAACCCTTGAGACCTCTTCTCCTTTCCAATATTAAAAATAGGTTCGCACCCAATGTATGGAGAAAACTGTGAGAAGTTCACACCCTAAGTGTAGGTGGCCTACGAGAATGAGGGGTTCTCGCACCCTAGGCCATAGGCAGCCTACGAACTCGCTTTAAAAATATGTTTTTGGAAGGAGACAAGGGCCACTTTTCTTAGGCAAAAAGTCCTTGTGGGGAACCTGAATACACCATTGTTAAGATATCACCAAGATGACCAAAATAGTTTGTAAACTGCGTGTGTGTGTCAGAAACTAGGAGCGCACCTAATCGAAAACCTGCAAACAACCAAGCATTTGCAGAATATAATACCAGTTCTGAGGTAGGCATTCCCATACTCAGATCACAAACGAATGACATCATGAATGTGGGTCATGGCCACCAATCATACACCATGGATCTATGCCATCAAATATACTGCATAGCCACCAGGAATACACTATGGATCTATGCGAGAAGACTCAAATTAGGACGACATAGCCACGTAACATACAAAGTGGATCTATGTGTCAGTAAATCATACATATTCCATCACATCCTGGATCAAAAAACAAGACCCGGGGTCTTCAATCTCGTCACCTGAAAGTACAAATCTAACCATGTGATTACATGTGCCAAAGTTGAACATGGTAGAAACCACTTGATTACCGGTCATTGATGAAACCGTTAACAAGTGCGAGGGAAATCACTATTAATGTCAATGAATCCAAAGGTACACTAGTACAATCCAATGAATGAAAATAAATGAGTTGAGGTCAAACATTCAACGGAATCTCCCGATCAGGGGTCAATGATGAAAACCCACTGTCGAAAACGAGAGAACCTACCATTGAGACATGCAAGTTACAAGGTCACCAAGATGACCAAAATAGTTTGTAAACTGCGTGTGTGTGTCAGAAACTAGGAGCGCACCTAATCGAAAACCTGCAAACAACCAAGCATTTGCAGAATATAATACCAGTTCTGAGGTAGGCATTCCCATACTCAGATCACAAACGAATGACATCATGAATGTGGGTCATGGCCACCAATCATACACCATGGATCTATGCCATCAAATATACTGCATAGCCACCAGGAATACACTATGGATCTATGCGAGAAGACTCAAATTAGGACGACATAGCCACGTAACATACAAAGTGGATCTATGTGTCAGTAAATCATACATATTCCATCACATCCTGGATCAAAAAACAAGACCCGGGGTCTTCAATCTCGTCACCTGAAAGTACAAATCTAACCATGTGATTACATGTGCCAAAGTTGAACATGGTAGAAACCACTTGATTACCGGTCATTGATGAAACCGTTAACAAGTGCGAGGGAAATCACTATTAATGTCAATGAATCCAAAGGTACACTAGTACAATCCAATGAATGAAAATAAATGAGTTGAGGTCAAACATTCAACGGAATCTCCCGATCAGGGGTCAATGATGAAAACCCACTGTCGAAAACGAGAGAACCTACCATTGAGACATGCAAGTTACAAGGTATAAAATAATTTCTAAGTCCTGTTTCCGGATAATGAGTTGGATTCGACAAAACAAGACTCGTCATAGGAGGGCCTTGATGTAACACCCATCAATGACAAGAAATAAGTAATAGATTTTGAAGGTGAAATAGAGTATGAATATAGATGAAAATGGACACAGGGAAGGCCAACTTGGTAAGAATGGACAATTGCAGATGGTCGACTCAATAGAGGTTTTGGATGAACTTCTATTGAACATATGAATGACACGACCAGGGATTTGGTAGCACTGACTCAGAGACAACTCAAGATATGACCTTGTAGCAAGTCGAATGAGAGACAAATGGATTTCCCAAACCAGCTTCAAATAATGAATAGAGGGTGTCATGTTCAAGAGCGACACTTACTACCAAAAGATATGAATACGAAAACACATCCCTTTCCCAAATTTCCCCCCACCATTTCTGGCGAGTACCTCTTTATTTTTACACAAGCTTGAGGAGGATAACATATGCTTGTTGATGTAAGCTCATCCTTCGAACGAGTCCCTCAGAGTATGTTTAACGAACCCTAGGAAGGAGTGGTTCGGTCCCATTACAGGTCTTTCAATGTTTGTTTAATGAGTCCAAATATAGAAAACTCGAAGGGTTTTCATGATTATAGAGTCTGGAAAAACACTTAAAATAGAAATCTCTCAGTTCCTTTTTCATAAAGTAGTTTGATGAGACCGAAAAAGAGATAAATTATCGCCCAACAAACGTTTTCTTCAAATACTTTAACGAGCGTGAAAAGAACAAGATCGATCAGTAATCTTTTCATGTTTAGAGAGTTTGAAAAGAGCTTAAAGAGAACTCCAGGGGGTTCCTTTTTCGTATAACCTTTATGAGCCCAAAAAAGTGATAAAAGTATGCTCGATTGCGTTCTCATGTATTTTTGAGCATGAGAACGAACAAAGACTAAACTCGAGATTTTGTCTAAAAACCATAAAAAACAGTTATGCATGCGATGAAAAAAGGAGAAAACATCTGTACTCCTTCGTGTGGACTTCACAGTCATTACATCTACAAAAAATCACACTCATAGGGCTATTAGGCATTAGGTTTATGAATAAAACAATATAAAAATTAACAAAAATGGTAAAAAGTAAATATAAGTGGGTAAAAGGGCTTTTACCATAGTCATTTTGATTTTGCCAAGAATTTTGCCCAAAACCCCTCTTTTTACCTCAAATTTCATTGCTCGATCACAGGAGGCACAGACGACCATTTGGCGAACCGTCTCTATCAATGAGGTAGGCTCTTGATATCCTATCTTTTCCATGGTTTAATTTTTGTTTTCATTGGAAATTTTCAAGGTTTTGAGTTTGTTTTAGGGCCAAAACTTGCGCCCAAACGTTCTCGTAGGCTATTCATACGGGACTTGCGAGAATGTAGGATTCTCATGGGTGGCCTCAAAGGCACCTATGAGAACCTCGCACTGTTCTAAAGGGGCAACTATGAGGGCTGCAAAATGAAATTTCACTTTGATTTTTTCTCAATGAAAAATATGCCAAGGTTTGAAAAGAGTTGTTGACTCTCTTCTTATGGTTCTTGTGTAGGTATTTGACCATCATGATGCTAGAGTGGTGCGAAAGAGAGCATAAGGAAGATGATTCTATTGTTGAGAATGACCCAGGTACTATTTCCTCCCTCTGAGACTGTGGGCGCTTGAAATTATTCTGGATTCCGGGCATGAGGGCCCAAATCAGATTGTTGGAGTACTTGGTTGATATGTGGGACGTGGACCAGTAGTTGTTTCATGTGGGAGTCCACACCTTGACCCTAGATATTGAGGATATATACTTTCTGACAGGGTTATCATGGCATGGGTACCACGCTAGCTTGACTGGTAGCCGAGGCGGTGGACTCCCCATGAGTGAGTATTGTCACCAGTAATGTGTCCCAGAGGTAGAAAGAAGCAAAGGTAAGGTGGCTATTTGGGGGGTCCAAGACTTGACCCTGAGAACCATCCTGTTCACCATAGAATGCATGGCTGGGAGCACATCTCCACACATGGCTCTCTAGAGATACTTCCAATATGCCATAGAGTGCACAGAGCCATGAATCTTCAACTGGTCGGATGTAGTTCTCTTCAGTATGAAGAGGTAGTTAACAAAATGCAGGAAGGGTGACCTGAAGCAGTTAGGGTACGGATCACTTTTTGTGTCCTTCTTTCTTGAGAGGGTTCCATTACTGAAATTTCAGGTTGAGTGGGGTTTATCGGCCCCATAGGATCTGAGGATGCTGAGGTGGTGCAACCTCATGGCCTGACACGTAGCTGGACCTATTATCAAATAAAATGATTCCTTCTTTGATTGGTAGTAGCCACAGATGTTGATGGTTGATGATTACGCCTACGCCAGATTGGATTTTCGAAGGGATCCAGATTTAGCCCTACCTGAAGACGCTCAGTGGGGTGACCTAGGTAAGAAGTACAGATTTTTTTCTTTTAAATGTTTTTGTGATTTTAATCATATGGAATGTTTTTATGTTTGTCCAAGAACTGATCAAAAATTTCTTTTGGATGACACAGATGTGGGGCCATACCGACCTCTAGGTACGTCTCCTATTTAGTGACGAGGAGAGGTGGCTCCAGTGCCACGATGGGATGTTGAAGACTATGAGGCAGTGGAGAAAAACTTAGAGGGGTTGACTGCTGACATTCTGGACATGCCTATCGGAGATATCCCTCGGCGTTATCAACGCCATACTATGGGCCTGTCAGAGTCTATTGGCCGACTTCTTTGTAGGGTTTCCCGGGAAGTCGTGTGTTATCGTGAGCATCACACATGATGCTACTTTGTAGAAGCTGTGAGCTTCATATTTTGAAATTTTGGTCCTTAGACATAAACTTTTGATCGTTATATACATATATACGGCTTCTACCGGCTTATCTTGTGTTGTGTGATACATGTGATGTGATTGGTTTATAAATGGCCCAATTTTTTTTCTAATACATAGTTAGCTAATGCATCAGTTAATGTGTTTAGACATCTAGGAATATGTTGATACTCAATATAATCAAAATAACATTCCAAGAGGTGAATTCGTAAATATACCCATAATAAAGTAGGACTTCAAATAGCATAGACATTGCTTAACTGTATTACTACAAGCTGTGAATCGAGTCGTACGACTAAGTGAAGGATATTGAGAGAAATAGAATCAATCAACAATTCGATAACAGTGCTATACTCTGCAATATTGTTGGTTGCACGACCGAGACACACACCTCGTAGAGTGATAAGTTCGCTTGTAGGGGTGTAAATTTCTCAAGCAGCAGAAGCAAGGTTTTGAGTACTACGGCTAGCGCCATCAGCGAAGCCAATGTGGGGTAGCGAAGACTCTCACATATGGAAACCAAAGACAATGTAACATAAGAGAAGAGACCAGATAACGAAAAATCATACTGCAGTAACACACAAAAAGTATGATACAATAAAATACAAGTAATCATGCACAGGTGATCTTAGGCATAGTACTTCTTTAAGTACAACCCATTTTTGAGTTCACTCAAAGGGATACCGTCGTAATCTACTAACTCGTAAGCTCCTTTCTCCAGAACTCGTTTAACGAAGTAAGGACCTCGCCACATGGCTTCAAATTTTTTAGCTCCTACATATCCCGATCTTGTTTGTAAAGGAGAACTAGATCCCCTTCGGAGAAAATGCGAGGCTTGACATTTTTGTCGTATTGGGCCTTGACATGTTTCTTATGGGTTTCTATGACTAGGGTAGCATCGCGTCGAGTTTCGTTTAATCACATGAGATACAACAGACGTTCTTCTTTGACAGAAGTGTTTGGTAGGAGTTCGACGTCTAGTTTTAGGGAGGGTATCTCACATTCAATCGACAAGATGGCTTCTAGACCATAGACTAACCAGAATGGTGTAAACTCGATAGCAGACTTAACGAACGTCCGATAAGCCCATAATGCTGAAAACAACATCGTGTACCAACTCGTTTTGTGAATCCCTATCATTCATCGAAGCATGCTAATGAGGACTTTTTTAATTGCTTCGACTTGGCCGTTGGCTTGTGGGTAATAGGGCATTGAGTTTTCATGGCAAAGACCCAACTTTTTAGTGAGTTCATACATCATAAAGTTTCTAAAGTGGCTACCGTGATTGGTGACGATAGCCTGAGGAACACCAAAATGAGCTATGATGTGATTGAATATGAATAATGTTGTGGCCTTCCCGGTATTGTCAAATGTCAGCATTGCCTCGGTCCATTTTGTAAAATAGTCTATGGCTACAATAATGTATCCATGCCCCCCGGTCGAGTGAGGGTGACATGTCATGAAATCGATACCCCATTTTGCAAAAGGACCGATGGAGACCACAAGGTGAAGAGGAGTGGGATGTGATTGTATTTTATGGTTGTAGGTCTGGCAAGCGTGGCATTTTTGGATGGCAATTATACAATCATTAAATAAAGAGGGCCAAAAATGCCCATCTCGCAAGATCTTCTGGGCAGTAGCATACCCAGACATGTGACCACCACAAGCTTTAGAATTGCAGTCATTTAGGGCTTTCTCGACTTCGTCAAATGTGAGGTAGCATCGAAAAAATGAGTCAATCCCACGACGATAAAGAGTATCACCTAGGATAATATACTGACGGGCTTGGTAGCGTATTCGACGGTAGTCAGTACTAGACAAATTGGGTTGGAAAGTCTAGGTTTGGAGATATATGATGATATCTCCATACCAAAGATCATCGAAACTAATTAGGAAAAGGGATTCATCAAGTAATGAATCGGCTACTACATTTTCCGTCTCAGAGTAGGGAAAGTCGCATATCAACTCGACAAACACTAAGGATTTCTTGGACTTAGCACGTTCGAATTCCAAGTCAAACTCCTGGAGTATCACGATCCATTTAGAGTATTTTCCCCTTAGCAGTTGATGTGTGAGAATGTGTTGCATAGGGTTGTAGTTAGAAATTATTGTAGTCTTGAGAGAGAGGATATAGTGTCGGAAACATTGAACTTCTTGGACAACTGCCAAGGCCAGTTTTTCGACATGTAAATACTTGGTTTCGGTAGGCGTTAGACTTTGACTCAAGTAGTATATGACATGAGAATCATCCTTTTGGATGAGAACCATAGCTATGGTGTAATCCGAGGCTGYGAGGTAGAGGAAATAATTGCGACTGTAATTAGGGGGGAAGAGAAGTGGAGTACATTTCAAGGACAGTTTCAAAGCTTCGAAATCTTTTTTTGCGATGGTATCCCATACAAACTTGGATCCCTTTTTGAGTAGTTGCGTAAATCCAAGAGTTAGCTCAACATAGTTTGGGATAAAACGATGCAGAAAGTTTGCTTTCCCTTGCAAACTTTGTAACTGGCAAAGTGAAGAGGGAGGAGGGAGATTGAGAATTGCCTCGACCTTCAGAGGATCTACCCTAATCCCTTGACGTGAAACAATAAATCCTAGAAGTCGACCGGATTCTATGCAGAAAATGCATTTGTGAGGATTCAAGCGTATATGGTAAAACCGACATCGGAGGAAAATGGCTTAGAGGTGTATTGGATGATCGACCCAGTGCATGGAATGAGTGGGTAAGTCATCAAGATATGGTTATCATGGAAGGCATAAGACATAGCACGCTGGAAAGTTGCACCAGTGTTTTTTAGACCGAAAGGAAGTTTTCGATAAGCAAAAGTGCCCCAAGGACAAATAAAAGAAGTTTTGTGTTGGTCCTCAGGAACGATATTGATTTGATTATATCCAGAGAAACCATCCATCAGAGAGAATATTTCACTTCTGGAACAATCGTCGACAATTTGGTCAACGAAGGGGGTAGGAAAGTTGTCTTTAGGACATGCTTTATTAATATCCCTATAATCAATGCACATGCAGATTGTGCCTTGTTTCTTGTCGATTGGGAGAATATTGGAAACCCAGTCAGTGAGAGCCACTGGTAAATAAAACTGGCTTTGAGAAGTTTCTCGACTTCAAGCTTGATAGCGGTCGCTTTACGTGGGTGGACCAGACGAAGGCGTTGCCGGACGGGTTTAGCGTTGGGGTATGTCTTGATCTCATGTATCACAATGTCAGGGTCAATACCCAACATTTCTTCATAGCTCCAGGCGAAGATGTCATGAAATTCTTTGAAACGTGACTTGTAGGTGACGATTTCGTCAAGGGAACATGAAGCTACGATATGCACATTTTCAACAATTCCAGGTTTTATGAATATGTTGAGGGGAATGGTGGGTGAGATATTTCTTAAGTTCCCTTCGAAAAACACATCGTGTGTAGACTTGGGAACAATGGAAATGATGACAATGGTCAATGGGGTCAATATCTGTTGGTATCTCTCGATGGTGTGTTGTTCCAAGAAGAGGATGGAACGATGATGTCCATTGTCTCAGGGGGTGTCTTCCATAACAGACATAATCATTTCGTCTGTGGGAAAAATGACGTGGAATGGATCTGGAGATAAATCACCAAGAGAGGGGGTATAAGGAGTTGTCGATTGAATGGCCTGATAGGTGGATT
Organism: Picea mariana; assembly: GCA_032191745.1. Taxonomy (NCBI): domain Eukaryota; kingdom Viridiplantae; phylum Streptophyta; class Pinopsida; order Pinales; family Pinaceae; genus Picea; species Picea mariana. The sequence goes on from JASDQU010738771.1 coordinate 315,179, forward strand.
TGACCGGGCTCAAAGGCATTTCATCACTGTAACGAAGATGATCATCGGGGTTGGGTACCATCCATGGGTCGTGAGACGTAGGGGTTCCGTGAATAGAGGTGGAGATCATGTTGATTGAAGCGAAAGATGGATGAGGAACATCGGGTGGTGGGATAGGAAAGGTACCCA